>BMAO01027400.1:0-45151 GCA_019973975.1 Trichonephila clavata
CAGGGGTGTTAAAAATGTTTCGAGAGCACAAAATATGAACAGTTTTCGACTAGAAATAATTCTTTGAGGTTAAAATGAAATAATTTGATTCTTTTACACATTTTTTATAAAGGAATAAAGTTTCAAAAAGTATAAAATGTCTAAAATATAATCATAATTTTAAAATAATAAGCACATAAATATAAGAAAAATTTTTGTAAGAAACAAATAGTAAGTTTTACGACGCGCATGATATTTTCTGAAATAATAATTCTAATTACTAGCATAAGTTGATTTATAAAGTCAAATGTATCCTTATTAGATGGTAGCGATTAGATATAAAAAGAATAAAAAATAATATTTTTTAAAAAATAAAAAAAGTAAATTTTAAATTTTTTCAAAAAATTTAATTTTTTTGAAATTTTTTAAAAAATTACAAATATGTAATACTAAAAATAGCTAGGATTTAAAGATTATGATAGAGTTTATAATTCTGTAAAGTTTTATGCATCAAAGTATGATAGTTTTGAAACGCAATGCGCGTAAGTGAAAAAAACACAAACTGAGAAAAAAGGCTTTAAAGTTTTAAATTGAATTTGAGAAAATAAATTTTAAAACTTACATGCTAAAATGCTCCAGGATCATAGGATATGCCTTCCTGTTGCTCAAACAGCTCAATTTCTGTACTCTTATTAATTTTTTTATCTCTCCAAGCTTCAAACGATGACGTTGAGCTCCTCTTTCTTGACGTAAAGATTCAACGATTGTCACGTTCAGCCAGGGACACACAAACATTTTTGTTAATTTTTAAGCCAAATTTCTCTAAAATAGTAATAAGTATTTGATTTCCATCATTAAAAATGCTGGTTACTAGATTTGCAGCAATCTCTGCAATCTGAAGGCTAGAATCAATCGTCTTCGAACAAAACTTCCAGATTAATGAATTTAAACTTTCATTAGGATTCTGTGTCTTACCTCCTAAGCATTTCTTCAGGAGTGCCAGATGAGATAAGTCTGCAAATACAGGCTTAATTACATCTCGAACAGCTTTCGCAACTGAGGGTTTGTGTTTATAATTTTGTAAATTATTATTAATTGCGGCATTATACTTACACTATGTATTTGGATTTGTAGGACAAAATCAGTGCATCGGTTCATCATCGGTGCTGCAAGAATGACCCCTTTACACTAGTAGAATTGCATCGAATAGCATTACCATAGTAATGCGCAAGCTTATCAATTAAACTATCAGTTAACCTACCTTTACCGCCTATAGTTTTACCATCAGATAATTTCTTCTTACCATATAATAATTTAAGCTTCCTAAGCCTTGTACCCATTCTCTTTTGCACATGGCCTACACATTCTATTTTCTGAATAAGATGGCATCGCCGTATGGATTGTTTTCAGAAAGGGCATTGAATGTTTTTGTGTCGCCATCTCCTATGTAGTTCGAATATTTCAGGTTGTGAAGCTGTTCTGATCGACTAAAATCCTCAACATCCCGTCAACCTCCATCTTACCAGCAGAGCCAGAATAATTTTTTCTACGTGAAATCTTATGCGCTCTTTTCCATTTATTGTACTTGATACCAACTTTACCCCTTTATAACTGTCGCTTCATTTGCAAAATGAGGACACTTCCCTATCCAAAACCTTACCTGTTTCGGCCCCATTAGAGTACATACTCCAATCAACGATGAATGTCCTCTCGTCTTCCAGGTCCATCACCACTTACCGTTAAAATGTTATCAGGTAACGAAGAATTTTCTTCGACAGCTGCCCTGTTCATGCTTTCTTCGGCGACTTCCTTCATAACAAGTGAAAGTTTATTATTAATAACATCATATGATTTTTGTTCAACAGGATTAGGAAGACTCATTACAGAACAAAAGGTTTTTAATGACTCTAAACCTTGACCTATGCATCTCATTGCTAAAATAGATCTTCTGTTAATTTCTGGAGCATTATTTTTATTCCCAATGTTTTCACAGCTTGAAAAAGTACAAATACTCCCACAGTTTTTACAATGTATTTCAAAATTCGAACATAAACCACAAGTGGATTTTTCATTAATTGTTAATGGTTTATGACATTTTAAACAGCATGATACTGACAAAATAGAGCTAAAGGTTGAAATAAAATCAAAAATACGATATTCTTTGAAGTTTTCACTTACCTTAACAAGATTTCACTTTAATGAAGTCTGAATTCCTGAAAGTTTTTTACTAGAAGCATTTTTCATTTCGGCACACTTACTTGTACTTTTCAATTCTGCACACTTCCTCGTATCTTTCATATCTGTAACATGTGAGTCACTTACCTTTAAATAATTATTTCCTTTAAATCTTTTGTTGGGGCGATTGCCCAACGATTTTTTCAGAATAAAACAGCACATATCTTCGATTTAGATAAGCGTTTTAAAAAAACGTGTACTAAAGTAAACACAACAGAATCAAAACACGGCAGAATGAATGTGTTGAGTTGCAGGCTTCCTTCTGATCAACTCAAGCGCTTAAAATATTTCATGAGGCTTATTAAAAACAGAAAAATGAAAGGTATGCATAAATTTAAAAATAAATGGCGTGGCATCTGTCCATTTAAAAGTTGTTATGACTAATTTGCTGTTTGCAATTTTTTGAATAACTTTCGAAGTTTTTAGAGTATTGTCACGTGGTTAGTATCAAAATGTTCAGAAAAAAATGAAGAACAAGATATATTTTTTTCGAAAATTCGAAAAAAAAAAATTTTAACACCCTAAGACCCCTTAAAAAAAAATGAAAACAAATGTATTTTGACAACTGTAATAGATCATAAAAAGTGTATGCCGCAAGAGTTGTTTTTCGAAGGGATAAATGAATTTCGATAAACTGTATAGGGTCCCTTACAAACACACTAAAGGATGAATTCATCAATGAAAATAGAGTTGCCTTGGCTTGAATCCTAACATTCAGATCAATCAAGATGACCTGTTCTTTGCTGCCACATAAATACTGCATGATGTAAAAAAGAAAGTTGACACAAGCATTGATTATACTACTTATATAAACAAAAAAGAGTATTTCAACAATTTTAACAACAATTCCTCAGTTTATAAACAAGTAACACATGAAAACATTGAAAATATTTTCAGAGGAATTGAAACATTCTTAAGATAACTTCGAACTTCTAATATTTAAAACTTTCGTATCTATCACCTTCAAAAACATTTTTCTATTTTTATTTAAATAATGTTAAATTTTCAATCAGTACTTATCCAGTATATATTATTGAACAAGTTTGACATGGAATTGATCAATGTTCACCATATTAAATATGTGAAAATTCTATTAAAAGTGTAAAGTATATCTTGTCTGAGCATAAATATCAGAAGTAATTGGATACAATGCTTCAAAATTTCTGAAATAGTTATTATTCGTACGTGAAATAAAAGAGATAACAAGAAAAAAATTATTAATGATAAACACGTGTGCCAGTTTCAAAAATCCAAAAATCATCTACCTTAATGTTATTTGAATTTTTTTTTATTTATGTATTAAATATTGATATTTCAAATTAACTCCATTATTTTTCTTTCCAAAGGTAATAAATTCGTAAAACCATCATGTTATATAATATTAAAATATCGTACGTAGGAAAAAGTTCATTCAGAACCTTTGCGTCCAAAATATTGAATTTATTTGAATTCATCAGGTGAATTATATTAAATGATGTATCATTCTAAGCGTTATATCCTAATTCTACAAAACGCGTTTCTAATTTCCATGAGTATAGTGTCTGCCATTCTTCATGCATGCGTGTATGTGTGATATTTTTTCTTTCATGATAGCGTAAAAAAAATAAATTATTCCCTAATGTGTCTCAAAATTCTATTAATCAACGAATGTAGTTGTTTAAAAACTCTAAAATGATTCTTCTGACTGCTGTAATCCGAAAAGTAAACACGAATGAAACTTTAAAAAGGAAACTGGAAATTCCTAACCATATTATTGAGTAATGTATCACTTTAAATGTTGTAATTAAATTTCTGTAAAATCCAATCTAATTTCAGACAGTCTGGATTGCGTCTAATACTCACGAGGGAAAATTTTAACAATAAAAACTAAAATAAAGACAAAATGCCATAATGTGTGTGTGTTTGACATTTTAGGTACTTCACTGAATGGTATAAAAAGATATTTTTATATACTGAGAGAAAAACGTTTTAACTCCAGTGAACTATAAAAAAGAAAGACACCTGTCAGAGTAGCAATGACTTGAGGTAAACGTTTCAACAAATTTAAATTCTGTTAAGAATAACGACATGGACGTAGCAATATATAGCGAAAGAAATACCAAATCAAAACATAAAGTTACAACATAACTACCATAAAATTAAAAATTAAAATTTACGACATTTGAGTATTTCAGAATCTATATGTAGTATATTTCCCAATGTAAGTCAATCCGTATAGAAACCGAGTGCGTTATTTGTACAGAATTAACTTAAAATTGAAAACTATATGAAATAAATGGAGATAGAGAGAAAGAGTTTATTGAACATCAAATTATAAAGCTGCAAGAGGGCTTTCAGCGACGGAACTCCAAATTTTGAACTTTTTAGTAACTTGGACGACATCTCTGCTTTTGCCACCTTTCCTAACTTCCACAACACGCCAAAAGGTGAACATTGAGCCTTGACCGACTTAATGCGCCTCAGCCCGTCTGGGCTGCTGTTGTTGCTAATGCCACTTGTCTGACGCAGTCAGATCGAGGCCCACGAAATTCATCATGGCATCGAACTAGATTGTACACCTGTCGTTAGCCGTAGCTTTGAGCACCATGTAGGTGACAGTACAATTTGGCTCGGTTCCACCCCAATTTCGAGGAAGAACACCCTGGGAGTGGTCAGAGGCCTCTCACCTATCGTCCCTTTCCACCAACCTCACGAGAGGATTTGCGGCTCGATGGCTATTTAGAGTAAACCCCTGCCGCGAAGGCACTGTACATTTACAAATATCCATGACTTCTCCAGGATTCGAATCCAGGTCCTACGGCACATCAGTCAGCGTCGCTAACCACTATACTGGATGGGCGACGGTCTTCAGTGGTATTAGGCTGGAACTCATGACATGTCAGTCACGAGTCCGTGGCCTGGACCATTGACTTGGGCCGGGATCGAACTTGCAAACTTGGGTGTACAAAGCCGGATGCAAGCCAAATACACCACCCAGCCGGCTGAAAAAAAATTTAACAGAGACTATAAATTTTCATCTGTGTATAAAAACGTCTACATTTCTTCTTTTGACCAAGATTTATTTCAAACATTTTTCAACTTCAGTTTTTCAGTCTTTAAGTTATTTTCAACTTACTTTGAGTTTATATACTGTCGAGATCTCAAATAAACTTGAAGTAAACGTTATGAAAAAGAAAAAGTAAAATTGTGCGCATTTCTATACATCTAACTTCTCGTATATCTGTGATTTGCTTCTATTTGTTTCATAGCACCAATAAAAGTAATTTAGCTTCATTTCTGGAAATAAATTATTTATTGTTAAATATTTTAAAATTTACTTATGTGCTTGTACTTTGTAAATCTACCAGAAAACTATTCATACGTCACACACAAATTCGGTACACAAATATACTCAATAAAAACTATTAAAAAGCTATTTTGCTAAAAAAATGTCCATTCCTTGAACTTCGATTGATTGATTGATGCAAAAACAGAAAATGCTGGTTTAATAAAGTGTTTGAGTTATAAAAAGAAAAAAGGTTTTGTTTGACAACAAATATGTATTCATTACTTTAAGTTTTATTCTCTAATCGTTTCAAATATTTCACGAAAAAGTAACGCTAAGTGAAAGATTTAATTACTGTTTAATGGATTTATTTTTTATATTTAATCTAGAGAAATTTATAGTAAACAATATCTCAATAACACAATATTTATCACAACTGCCACAATATTTTGTAGCTATCACACTATTTTATGCTAATTCAGTATTATCAGATGCACTTTTGGAAAAGTCCAGATACCTTACAGAATGAACTAAGTGTGAGAAACACCGTGAAGTCAATCGTGAAACAAAACATTTTATCGATTTCGCAATAACTGATTTATTTTCTTCGAAAAGGGGTAAAAAAATACTATTTTTCTCATTCCTTTCTCTCCTGCTCATTCACTCATCCGGTTTACTTTCACTTTTGTTTTATCGTTTTGGTCTCTTTCGATCCAGCCCTTATCACGTGAAAGCTCGGGCCATTTAATCTTTCCAGTTAAGAAAAATGACTTTTTGCAGTTCTTTCAGTGCACACAGTTTGCTGAACAGTAAAAAAGAAGAAATTCGTATAAAATCTTAATTCGTTGTCAGAATGTCAAAACCGATAACAACAACAACAACAATAAAAAATAGGAGTAAAGAAAACGAACAGAAAAATCCTTTTTACTTATTTAAAAAGTTCTTGCAGCATCAAATAACAGAATCAAAAATTCGAAATTTAATGTTTAACAAAAGTATAAAAATTAAAAATTAAACTCTGACAGAATAATGTATTCCGAATTTTGTAAGAAAAACTGTTCAAGTCAATATCTTTGAAATACGAGTAAATCATTCTTAATATTAACAGTCAATTAGAATAATTTATCACTGGTACCAGGGGAGGCTCTAGACCAGAAAAACCGGAACACTACCCGAGGTGGCTCTAGGCTGGACAAACCGGAACACTGCCCGAGGTGGCTCTAGGCCGAACAAACTGGAACACTGCCCAGGGTGGCTGGACAAACCGGAACACTACCCGGGGCGGCTCTAGGCTGGACAAACCGGAACACTACCCGGGGCGGCTCTAGGCCGGACAAACCGGAACACTACCCGGGGCGGCCAAATTTAAGGGCTGCATTTGGATAGAATTTGAGAATTTTTTTTTGTTACAAAAAGTTTTATATATTTTCTGAAATATCATTAGGTGGGAATTTGGTATTTCATTTAAATTATAATTTTTCCTAGTTTTGTAATCTATTTGTTAAATACTAGTTTTATTTCCTGTTGAAACTTGAAGGGTTCGAGGTGGGAGTATATGTGTTAAATCACAAATATATGTTTACACATCTTTCACTATTAACTTTCACTCCATCCCAGAGTGGGGTCAGCACGGCCATTCCTTTCACCCATACAATGTCCGGTGTCAGCTATCTAAAAGAGGGCAGGCGTAATTAGACTTTTAGGTAGATAGAGAGAAACAGGTGATATTTTAATTGAGTCTCGAGTATAATTACTTTAGGTTGAAATAAATGCTTGTGGTTCCCACCATCAATAGACTCTTTTTCGAAGAAATTGGCCTGCTAAAATGCTCGATTCCTTCTCTTACATTTTATTCGTTTCATATAATAACAGGTAATTATGTTCATAATTTCGAATGACTTTGTGTTTTTTTTAAGACTTAAAATAATATATATATATATATATATAATCAAAATTTCTCTGCAAGAGAGAGATGAATTAACATGATTAATACTTAAAAGAATAACAATTGCTAGATAACAAGACAACAGAGTTTAGAAGGAGATATGAAAAATTGAAATAACAGAGTAAAATATAAAAGAATGGATGTTTCAGTATTATCAACATTGCTGACTTAGGACAGCTTGTATACACAAAATTTTCTTTAAAATTTTTTTTTCTGTATAAAAGTGGTGTTGAACATGTTTTTTTGGCCAGCCAACATTCCCCCTTTTTTGTTAATAATACCGAGCAAATATCAATTGGAAATAATGGATAGGAAATCTAAATCCATTATAAGGAAAAAGTAACTTACCCAAAAATTGCATACTGAAATGCATAGCCCGCGCTAAATCTGAGTACAATAAACAAGTTATTGCCAGATTCTGGACCCAAATACAATTTCAAAGCAAAGGCTGAAAAATAGCACTTAGCAAAAGTATGAAAAGAATAGAAATAATAAAATAAGAATTGTAAACATACTACCATTATCTTATAGACTCTTAGTATGATTTAAAAGTTATAATAAATTTTAAAAAAGTAATTTTATCTAAAACTAGAAACTGGGGGTATTTAAAACTATCTAGGAAGAAAAATAAATCTATATTATAAACCTTTTAAAACTATGGAAATTTAATCCTTACTATTTAGAATTTCTTTATTTAAATATCTATTAATAAAATTAATTGGGTAGTTTTGAATTAAACAGTATTCAGTAAAATGTTTATAATTTTTTATTTTTTCTGATTTATTAGAAACTAGAAATTTATTGCGTAGTGTGTAATTAAGAACAATATTTCTGAATATAGAAACATGCACATTACTCTCCCAATGCAGTACTTTTATAATATTGAAATTAAAGTCTTCTCGTTTATCATAAATATTAGTAACTTTTTTATAATCTTTTAATTTAATTTCTATATCAAGGAAATTTGCTTCGTAACTGTTACTATTTGTCTGTATTAAATTAAGATATTGTGGATAAAAATTAATATAAGGTTTAAAGTTGTCTTGCTTGCCAAAAATGATTATATCATCTATATAACGAAAAAAGTAAAATTCTAAGTTGTTTGTGAAACTATTTTCAAAATAATGTAAGTATAAATTGGCAAGACAGTTGCTAGCTGGGCCACCTTGTGGTAGACCCTTAATCTGTTGATAAAAATAACTATCATTATGATAAACATAATTCTCTTTTAGAACTAACCTAAGTAGAAAATCAAATCTACCATAATTGACATTTTTAAACAAATTATCTTTATGTAATAATCCGTACTATTTTCAAGAATGTGGCTGAAGTTTTTAGATTATTTATTGTATCTTGTAACATTTCATGTAGAATTTTGCCTGATTTGCTGATATATGTATTAAAACCATTAGTAACTGTTCTAAACTTTACTGGATCTTTATGAAATTTAGGAGTAAGAAATACATGTGGAAATTTAAAATTATTATTAATTCGTATTTTTAATTGTTTATGAAAAGTCAAAATTCGATTATTTATTTCTCTAATAGAAATTGATGACTTAATAAAAGCTGTATTATTTTCAAAATGTTTGTTGAGTATTAAACTATAATAGTATTTACAAATGAAGGCAAAATTTCCAGGCACTTTATCAATATAAACTATAATAAATTTATTTTGTAATTTTTTAATCTGATTTTTAATATCATTAAAAAAGATGTTATTATCTGTACTAAAGTTATATTTATAAATCTGTTGTGTAATGTTACATTTAAACTCTGTGAATGCATCTATAGGCATACTATATTTAATAGCAATTTTGTAAATGAATTGCTCAATATCATTATTTAACTGATTTTTGATAATTTTATTATTATTGGAAATCATAAGTCTAAAACCAATACCTTTATTAATTATATTTCTAAGATTATTGTCTTTTACAATATTGAGATCACCAGTAATAACATGCTGGAGATAATTATCTTTGAATTCTTTAAATTCATTACAATAACATATTAGTAACTAGCTCTTACCAATTGGTTCGCTGGGTATTTCATGATGTTTCATAAATATATACTGTTTACTGTTTATATATATACATTATTCGATTGCATTGAAAAATATACTTATATCTATAACTGTCGCCTCTTAAAAAAAAAGACAGAACTCATCTAACTTGTATTTTCTAAAAATCTCTAAAATTTAAGTATAGAATGATGTTTGCACTTTCGTTTCAACCCTATAACCAAGTGGATTCCCGCAAAACCAATTTTCGGTGGATCTCTACTCTCTAAAATGAACATGCAAGCCAAATTTCAAGTCTAAATCTAACAGGAAAAAAACGAAATTTTTACTATCAATACCCCCGTAATCCCATTGAGAGTCGTTTTTTAAAATTACCGTTCTTGGTGGATTTCAATTCAACAAAAGAAAAACGCAAACCATATTTCATTATTAGAGTCCTTGTAGTTCAAAAAAAGGAATTTTTTTTGGTCAGTACGCCCCAGTAACCCCCTGCTCCCCAAGGAGTTGATTTCCGTAAAATACATTTTTAGTGGATACCTATTCAACAAAAGAAACATGCTTAACAAATTTCAAGTATGTGGGCCTAACAATTCAAAAGCAGGAACTTTTTTCTATAACTCCTATTGACCCCTCCTTGGGGATCGATTTTCGTTTTACTCTTTGTTAGAGGAACTCTATTCCATGAAAGGAACATGCCTACCAACTTGCAAGCAGGTAGATCTCATAGTTTAAAAACGAAAATATTTACCAATTACGCCGCTTGAGCCCCCGCAATGCAATTAGGGGGTCTGTTTTGTAGGGGAACTCTACTCTATGAAAGTAACCTGCTTACCAAATTTGAAGGCTATGCTTCTAATAAATTAAAAATGGAAAAATTTATCTATAACGCTCCTTGAGCCCCGCAACGACACCTAGGGGTCGATTTTCACAAAACACATTACATCGGGGATTTTTTTATCCCTGAAAGGTTTCTGATTATTATATTTCAAGATTGTATGTCCAGTAGTTTAAAAATGGAAATAATTATCTATAACGCCCCTTAACTCCGCAACGCCACTTGGAGGTCGATTTTCACGAAACGCATTTTGTAGCGTATCTCTATCCTATGAGAGGAATCTGCTTACTAAATATCAAGACTGTGAGTCTAATAGTTTAAATATCGGAATAATTATCTATAACGCCCCTTAATCCCCCGTGAAGCCCCTTAGCTGTCAATTGTCCCCAAACCCATTTTGTAGCGGATATTTAATCCATGAAAGAAACATTCCTACCAATTTTGAAGCAGATAAGTTAAGTAGTTCAAAAACGAAAATATTTATCTTATACGTAACTTAATCCTCCGAAACGCTACTTGGGGGCGATTTTCCTAAAACCCATCTTGTAGCTGATCTCTATTCTATGAAAGGAATCTATTTATCAAATTTAAAGACAGTGTGTGAAATAGTTTAAAAATGGAAATAATCATCTATAACGCCCCCTAAGCCACCGCAACGCCATTTGGGGGTCAAATTTTCACCAAACTCATTTTGTAGCGGATCTCTACTCTATGAAAGGAATCTGCTTACCCAATTTCAAGATTGTATATCGAGTAGTTTAAAAATAGAAACAATTATTTTTAACGCCCTTAACCCCCATAGCGTTTCGAATTTCACAAAAAAATCCGTTCTTAGTGGATCTCTACTCCCTAAAAGGAACATGTGTACCCAACTTCAAGTCTGTAGGTTGAATAGTTCCGGAGATATCGTGATTAGTCAGTCAGTGAGTATTTACACTATCTGGCCAAAAGTATCCGGACACCCAGTGGTATGGACTTAGAGCGTCCTGAGGCACATATTAATATAATGTTGGTCCCCTTTTTGCATGGATGACAGCCTGCACACGGTTTGGGAAGACTTTCCAACAATTTTTGATAGGTGACCATAGGAATTGCCTTCCAGGCGTCCATCACAGCTGAAGTGAGTGCTTGCAGTGAGGATGGTCGATTTGGCTGGCTACGTAATCTGCGCTCTAATTCGTCCCAAAGGTGTTCTATGGGATTTAGATCGAGGCTCTGAGAAAGCCAGTCCAGTTTTTGAACACCCATTTCGTTAAACCACGTCTGTGCAAGCCTCGATGTGTGAATGGAGCAGTTATCCTGCTGGAAGAGAAATGGGCCTTCCCCGAAGCATTGCCATAGAGTTGGAAGTGCAGCATTGTCCAGAATGTCCACATACATCTCAGAGTTCATGTTCCAATCACAGGAACTAACGAAACCAGGCCAAACCACGAGAAACACCCCAGCATCATTATGCTTCCACCACCAAACTTAACAGTCGGCACATTGCAGTCACTAGAGAAACGTTCGCCGGGCATCCACCAAACCCAGACGCGTCCATCCGACTGCCAGACTGTAAAGCGAGATTCATCACTCCAAAGAACAGTTTTCCACATGTCCACAGTCCAATGACGGTTGGACTCATTTTGTACACCATTGCAATCGATGCTTCGCATTCTGTGGAGTGAAGTTTAGCTTGGGAACGGCTGCACGACCATAGAATCCCAAGTTTTTTAACTATCGACGGACAGTCCTGATGCTAACACTAATTCCTGTTGAACTTGGGAACTTCTGGGAAATTTCCATCATCGAGGACTTGCTATTTTGTTTCACTAACCCTTTCAGAGTTCTGCGGCTGCATTCACGAAGTATTTTCGGCCTATTGGTTCGTTTTTCTGCCGTTTCACTGCCTCGACGTTTCCACTTCACAATTACATCACTCACAGTGAATTTAGGCTTCTGTAGAATGTCCGCAATCTCACGAACTGATTTCCCACAAAGGTGGCATCCCACTATACTGCCACGATCAAACTCACTAAGCTCCTTTGACTTATTCATTGCCTCACAAACACATAAATACAATCTGACAAACCACTACCAATACTTTTATAGCTTTCAATTACGTTTCAAATTGCGTCACTCGCCAGAACTACTTTTTAAGTTGTGTCCGGATACTTTTGGCCAGATAGTGTATATAGTTTTCTTTATATATATAGTTTTGGAATATTTGTTCAGAAGCACCTAGAACCCGAACTCTGATTTAAAAAAAGTTTTTCAAAAACCTTCCGGGGGATATACCTAATAATTTCCCAAATTTTCACGGCTATTGGATGTATGGTTTTCGAATCTATCTAGTACAGACAGACGCTCATTCATTTTTATATACACTCAAGAGCCAAAACATTATGACCACCCTTACAATTCGCATTGAACTCGCCTGGATGACGTGGAAGGCACGTGATTAGGTGGAAGTGATATTTAACTGCTGCTAGAGAGTCTGAAGAATCATAATTTTTCGTTTGCTTCTGTGTGTGAAGGGAAAGGCTGCGGATTTGAGTCACTTTGATAGAGGGCAGATTGTAATGGCTCGAAGACTCAGAACAAGTATTACCGAAACTGTACAACTCGTGGGTTGTTGACGATCTACACTTGTTAGTACTTATGCAAAGTGGATGAATGATGGGGAAACCAGCAGTAGACGACATGGTATTGGACGTCCACACGCTATCAAAGAAAAAGGTCGTCGGAGATTCTTTCGCATGGTGAAGCAAAACCGGAGCCAGACAGTGGCTCAACTGACAGCCCAATACAATGCTGGGCCAAGTAGAATAGTATCGGAGCACACTGTTCAGGGGACACTGTTGGATATAGAGCTACGCAGCAAATGTCCCACTCGTGTGCCTTTGCTGATCAAGCGTCATCGCCAACTGTGCCTGCACTGGGACCGGGAACATCATGACTGGTCCATGGATCAGTGGGAGATAGTTGCCTGGTCAGAAGAATCATGGTTTGTCATTCATTACGCCGATGACTGTGTCAGGATACGCCGCCTTCCAGGCGAACAGTTGCTCCCTCAATGTACAGTAGGTCATACACAGGCCGGTGGTCGCTGTATTAGGCTTTAGGGGACGTTCTCTTGGGGGTCTCTGGGAACCCGTGGTTGTGGTAGAGCAGACCATGTTATCTGAACATCACAGGTATCTGAACCTACATGGTATCTGAACATCATTGCTGACATGTTGCACCCTTACATGACCTCTGTTTTTCCAGCTGGAAATGGAATGTTCCAACAGGACAACACCCCGTGTCACAAGGCTAAAAATGTGTTGGAGTGGTTCCAGGAACATGATGCTGAATCCTAGTTAATGTTCTGTCCGCCTAACTCACCGGATGTCAATTCGAAAGAACACATTTGGAATGTCATGGGCCACCATTTCATGACAATTCGTAATATCTCGGATTTGTGTGACCGTTGCTTAAACATCTGGTACAATCAGTCTCCGGCCATCTACCAAGGACTTGTGGCTTCCATACCAAGGCGGGTTCAAGCTCTGTTGCGTGCCAAAGGTGGGCAACTCGTTATTGACAGGTGGTCATAATGTTTGGCTCTTGAGTGTATATAGGTTGTTTTGTTGCCTTTTTGTTCGCAAGAGTTACTGAACTTTTATTGTTGTGTGTCTATGTGAACATCTTAGCTTTTTTAGTTAAAAATTTTTAGCGCGCTTTTCATGTAGTGGAACAAAAGCGCTATTAGGACGCAAATTTCGTCTTCGTCTTCGTTCCATATTTTGTCGTACCTTTTTCTCAGCCAATAAGCAACCAATTGACCTCGGGTTTTCGGCATTGGGTCGCATTTGTGCCCTAGATGAGCTGAGTCATTTTTAAATTTTCCCACAGTTTTCCCGAATTTTCCTACAAATTTCTCTGAACTTCGCTAGTTTATAACAAAATTTTCTCAAATTTCACTTAGTAAATTTATTGTTTCCAAAAAGTTTTTTTTCAAAAAAATCTACCTGCATTTTGGAGGAAATCTTCACAAAAATGAGGAAATCTCCACAAAAAAAGTTCAGAAAACAAATATAAAAGGCTCTGATTTTACTTTTTTAATAAATACAATATGTGGAAAACGCGCTAATATTACTTGGTCATGCCAATGATTGATATCTTGTTCATAGAGAGCGACGGCATTTTGCATTTTTGTCCGGGACGGCAAAACTACTAGAGCAAGTGTTGTTTGTGCAGTTTGACATTTCTCGTGGTAGTCAATTTAAAATATATTCGATTACATACATTACTCTACTACAATAAAATGCGTGATAATTTATATTTTATAGAAAAAAGATAAAAGCCATTGCACATTCAAAATGAAAAAAATATTTCCACACTTTTTTTAGATTTCTAACAAATATTTAACAACTAAAATGTTAAATAGGTCAAATGGAACTGGAAACATTTCTTTCACGTTATCTCAAAAAACTTTCACCTCAAAATTCCTTTTCACACCGAAGAGCGGAAGTCAACATGGAAACGTTTTAAAAGTCACAAGTGCAATAGTCGGCAGTTTACAGTGAACCATCATTAATTCATAAACCATTGAACATTTTGGAAACAGAAAAACAATTTTTATATCATAAGAAAGTAAAAACTTTTTAGTTTTACTTTTTATTGTTCAAATTTTTTTATTATCTGAATTTTTTTTTCTTTCCTGATATAATTTCCTTTTTTTTAGATGAAAGATTAGATATATATAAAAGAAATTGTGTGTGTGTGTGTATGAATTGAGTCTTCAGTACAGTGTTTTTGTGTGTAGGATTACATTTTGTCATTTATGTTTTGTATAAAAATAAATAATTTTTCTTCTTTTTTAATTGTGTATGATGGATTTAAAAATAAAATTTTTCAACACAGCATTATTCTTTATACAAAATTTAGCAATTTTTTTTATCTCTGTTTTCGACTTGCAACGTTTTTATTTGAGAACATATGTAAATTCAAAATTTAAACTAACTATTAACGTTGACGAACATTTTGAAGTATTGTTGTACGAATAAAATATTTTATTACATTCAATAAACTTTTCATTAGCTTCACTATTTTACTTCCTTCAGGGTCTAAAATTTGCACACACACACACACTTGTATTTATTAAATCATTCATAGTAAATATATTGCTGTTCTTTTATTTTGCTGATTTTGAATAGACTATTGCTGTACTTACTGAAATAGTAAATATGGTGTAAACATTGTCAAAAACATTGAATAATATATTTTGTAACTCATTATTTAAATTGCTCTATTTGTATAATTCTTTTCCGTAGATCCCTTATATTGTTGAAAATAATGAAATATTTTTCAGCTTTTTTTTCAGTAGATGAACAACTGTAGTAAAATGCATCTTCTAATTTTGTACAAATATACAATCGGGCAGCGATATATAACACACTCATGTCCATAAATTAAGGATAATTCAGAATCACACAGAAATTGAACTCTAAAATAAAAATTTCACCTGTAGAATTATCACGCACATCTCGAAGAAGAATATGCAAATTACAGGAAACCACCAGATGGCGCGGATAGCACGTCACAATGACGAGAGCGTAAGAGAGGGGTATATAAGGAATGGTGGCAAAGAAGTAAAATTATTCACAAGCACTTTAAAAACCTTTCAGTACAATAACCGCATAGTTATGACACAAAGGAAGCATTTGGATGATTTTTACGCGGTAGAATTATCGGAAGAATGGAATGTGGACGTACCCAACTGGAAGTATCCAAGGAACTTGGAATCTCCCAGAGTGTCATCTCCAGGCTTTGGCAACGATTCCAAGATGATGGTAATGTGAGTAGATGTTACAGCACAGGTCGCCCCCGAGTTACAACTCCTAATGAGGACCGGTATTTGGCAGTTACTGCCAGAAGAAACAGACGGAGCACAGCATCAGACCTATCTCGTCATCTCTCTTCAGCTACCGGTACGGCAGTTTGAAGGCAGACCGTGTACAGACGCTTAGGGCACATTCGTCTATATGCTCGTAGGCCTGTCAGATGTGTTCCCCTTACCGCAACTCACGGTCGCCTGCGATTAACCTGGAGTAGAGAGCATGCATTGTGGACACCGCAACAGTGGTCTTGTGTGATGTTTTCCGACGAGTCCAGGTTTAGTTTGCAGTCTGATTCTCGCCGGACTTTCATATGGAGAGCGCCCGGTACCCGTTACTACCAAGAGAACACCATTGAACGACACCGTTACGGTGGTGCAGGATGGCTCGTTTGGGGAGGAATTATTCTTGGTTCCAGAACTGACCTGCGTGTTCAGAGTGTAACGATGACAGGCCACATCTATCGGGATGTCATTCTGGAACAACATGCACGTTTGTTTCGGGGTGCCATGGGTGCTGAATTTCTGTTTATGGATGACAACGCCCGTCCTCACCGTGCAAACATTGTAGACGAATGCCTTCAATCGGAGGATATCACCCGTATGGATTGGTCAGCATACTCACCGGATTTAAATCGAATAGAGCATGTGTGGGATATGATTGGCCGACGAATTGCAGCCGTCAACCCCCTCCCACCTGTCTACCGGAACTTCAGGAGGGCATTGCTTGATGAGTAGAGTAATATTCCCCAAGATCAGATTGATAATTTAATACTCAGCATGCGTAGGCTTTGTAAGGCCTGTATTGCATCGTCCGGGAGACATACTCCGTATTAACCATCATACTAACCACGTTATACTGTTTTTTGTAAATAGGTTCTTTTTTGAAATTTGCTCCAGGCAGTAAAAATCGCAATTTTTATTAATTATGTCAAACATATAGCATCTTTTTTGCTCTTTACCTTTTGTTTAATAAATAGACTTTACAAATAAGTCAAATTTGTTTTGCTTCTGTCTCTTTCTTTGTCTGAATTTCATTATCCTTAATTTATGGACATGAGTGTAAATTGAGTTTGTATTGTTAGTTAAAGATACTATTGTATATATTTTATAGCATAACGCAAAAAAAACTGGTTCTTGATGCAGATATAATCTGTTATCTATTTTGCGCTGTAATTATTTATTTCTTTAATTCTGATAGTACTAGTACTTGAGCTACTTTTTTGTATGTTTTATGTTTGGTATTTACAAAAAACATTAATTCTAGCAGGAAGAACTATTTGGAATCTTATTTTTAAAAGTTGGTTGAAGAGACATGTACACTACTTTAATATAATATGAAAAATATACAGCTGGGTTTTAATTACATTTAATTTTAATAAAAAATATATTTGCTATATACGTGATTGTAATGTAATAACTCGTTACATTATATGAAATTTGAAATCACAATTAAATATTTTTTATTGTATTATTCCAAAATGTTAAAAATATTTCATTTATCATTTTTTATGGATTGGATTACGTCTTCATTTGAGTTTGAAAATTTCCTAATAATATTTGAAGAAAAGAATGCAGTCAGTCTAGACATTGTCTAGATTCATCACCTATTTATTTTATTTTTCTGATCTACTCCAATAGCTTTTTCAAACTCTAACTCTTTTGCCATTTCGCCAGATTAGTTCTCAACTTCCGCTCTATCTTTCCCAGTCTGAGATTGAGGCTATAGTCCAATTGTTTCGTCTAAATCAAAATGATCTGATTTTTGTTTTGTCAGATTTGTTATAGAATGCATTTTCTACCAGTTACAGCTTTATTCTGATGAAGAAAAAGTTGATTTACTTTAAGCAGTTCGAATATCATACAATTCTACGTGAAAAGGGACATTAAAAATTTAATTTTCTACCTATAGTTTTAGTTCTAAGTGAAAAATGTTAATTATTTAATTGTTGGGTTATTACAAAATTTCCCTCGATTTTCGGTCTGGGACTTAAGGCTTTGTATTCGATTTTAGATTTGTTCTTCTTAAGCTTATTTTTTTCTCTGATTTTATTTCCTAGTTTATATTGTCTTTGCAAATTTGCGCTTCAGTACGTTCCGATTTTATCAAAACTATATTTCCAAGTTTCTAAATCCATGTTTGCAGCATTTTTGATGATGAAATAAATTAACTAAATATTTAAAATCTATGCAGTTTAAATAAAATCCATTTTTCAATCCATAAAATGTACTTAATTTGCAAATTTGTGTGAAAAAAAACAATACATACTTCATATTTTTATAACTTTTTTAGAACTTATTCGATTCTTATACATAATTACAATCATTGATTCTTATTTTCTGAATATAGAACTGTCGAATATACATATTCATTAAATATTTATGTATAATTATATAACAATTGAGAAAATCTATGACAAAGATCCTGAAGCATTATTTTATAAAAATATCACTTACTGTAGTTGTCGAGTGACCATGAGCTTATAGTTGGCGAATTTCCGTTCAAGTATTGATTCCATTATAGATCTATAAAGAAAAATAGCAAGTTTCTACATGTGAAAAGGAAATTATCTTAAAAGTATTCAAATGGTGCGGTGAAGTAGTGAAACGAACGTAATTAAACTGCAGTATTTCGTCCAAGTCAAAATTACATGAATCTGCCATTAATACGTATCGTTAACCTGTAAGGCAGTTGCATTAAAATAAAAAAAGGAAAATAAAACTAAAACTATTATTTATTAAATACATTGAACGAAAATTCTGAATCAAGAGTAATATAAAAGTCAATCATTCCCTTAACCCCATAGACGTAAATTCCATTGAAATGTGTGTAGAAGTTTTATAAGAAAATTTTATATGTGGAAAAAGGTAAAATTTAGTACGTTCGTTAATTGCAATACAACGGCATTTCAAATGGTAACTTTATTCGTTCTTCAGTGCGTTTTCAATCTCCCAGTGAAGACAATTAGGTTGGAAAATCTTTCTGTAATACTATTTTTACTTATTTTTATTTATTTATATTTGTTTGCAAAATTCTAACAACGTAGTAAAATTTATGTAACAAATACTTAACACTAACTTAGTGGGGAAAAAACTCTTCAGAGAAAAATATGCTTAAGTATTATGAGAAATCTAAAGTAAACTCAATGTTTGCTAGACAAAAACAGATAAAATATATATAAAGAACGAAAACAAACAAAACTTTTTAAAATCATTTCACAAACTTATCAAAAACTTTTTTCTTCCTCAAAAATTCGCATACTGTCTGGCATAGACCCTCGATAACACAAAATTGCTCGTATGAAACATGTCAGATATTCTTTCCTTTCCTTTTTTTGAACACTTTATGATGGATACTAAAGCCAAAAGTCTTAACATTTTCCGTATCGAATGCTTTCAAAGCCCATTTCCTCTAATATCTTAGCAAACAGGATAAATTTTGAGCCATCTTCTTACAATTTACTAGCTCTTATAGATGCTCCAAAATACTCCCCGGGCTTCCAACGACTGTATCTTTCTACGAAGATCATTGGAATTATTGGTAATGATAAATCTCTTGAGTTACATAGATTTAAGAATAATCGATTTACATCCTACAAAAGAAAGATGTTGTCCTCCATTGTTCGGGTTTCAAGTCTCCGCAACAATCATTCTCCAAACAAGATCAAATAATATTGAAAATTCATGTTGATACAATTTTTTCAAATATCAATTCATTAATTACCGGTTTTCGGTGAAAAAATCGGTGAAAAGTCTTCGCTGCCAGAATTAAACTATAGCCGAGAAATTACAACAACAACTAGACTAAGGACAAAGCATTTTAAGGGCATGAAGCTTCTGCTCGATGCTTTCACATCATATGGGGAATGCAGGCACTTCCCAGGCGCACAACTAGATCCCAAACACCTTTTTAGCGGTCCTTCCATTGTTGGTGCACTTTTTAAAGCAGACAACGTCTGAAGCTTGGATATTGTATACACGGATTGTGCCATGCATGTTGCCATAGCAGTGGTTCATGCCTTTGGCAATATTTGACTATATCTGTATGGCTAGTTATTACCACCTTTGCACTTTGTCATACACGACAACAGCAACAACTGGTTTTAGACGCCAACTTAGATTCGGCTCCACTGCTGTAACAATGTAACTGTTAAAACAATGACAAAAGTTGGCGATGAAAACCGGTTTTCAGCCAAACTAGCCAAACCGGGTGTGCATTGTTGCAACAATGCAGATAAATCACATTGTTTTTCAATTCCTACTAATAGTCCACTCTCTCCCGAATATACATATATATATAATAAGCCCCAGGTCTGCTGGTTAATAGAGGTGGGCATCATCTCTAAAAAATACTTATTTATTCCGCTTCAATCATATAAAATCCAACATGGCGGCCCTTTGGCGCGCAACCGAGTAGAACAATAGACAGTAATTCGACGAGGAGTCACCAGCTAAGCCTTTTCGAATATGCGTTCTCCTTCGTCAGCGCTCGCTCCACCTTTAAATAGGCTTATTTACCCACAAATCCTTACGCGAAGGTAAAGAGTTAGCTCTATTTTTATTTATTACTCACTTAATTTTGAAGCTAATATTTTCAAACCTGACAATTCCCCCCCCCCCTTTCGCTGAAGCTTGGCACAGCCAGGCTAGCCAATCCTGACTGGCAAGTCCCCAGAGGATAAAAATTACAATATTCCAATGATATCAAATTCCCAAATGAATTAAAGATCTAAAAGATATAATAATTGTATAAAAGAGTGAGCTGGTGAATCTCCTGACATGTAAAAAATAACAATATTGAATAACAAAATATCAAATTTTGGTATACAGCATTGGGTTACATCGAATTGTTTTCTGAAAAATATCACAAATCCAATACTTTCAACTATGACTATAATAATAATGAGGTTAAGAAAAAACAACATAAGATAAAGATAACTCACATTAGACACACAAAAATCTAGTAGTGTTAAACAACATAACATAATATTAGGTGAAATTCACACTGAATGTGTAGTAATAGTAAACAATGTTAATAAAAGTGATAAATGTTGAAAAGTTAGAAGTACTTCAAAATGGTTATGTAAATACATAAAAAGAATATATATCAAATACATAACAACAAAATGAATTTAGGAATATTGGTTAAGTAAATACATAAAAAGAATATATATCAAAAACGTAACAACAAAATGAATTTAGGAGCTCCCAAAAAAAGAAAAGATTATATAACTATAACACAGAAATTTACCAAAATAAGCACAACATCAACTTTATATCAAAATATCACTAGAAATATAAAATGCAAAGAAAAAAAAACAAATAAGTGTATTTCAGATATATCAAGTACGGGGGAAAATTCAATCAATGTCCATTCTTGGAAAAATCATAGTTCAATGTTCATCATTCAATATTATTGTTTATCTCCTAGTTCTTTGTTTATTATTATCTTTAGATCACTAACTACTCAACCAACTTATTTCAAAAATACACAACCATAATAAAATCTTCAGAATATCACATAATATTTTGTAACTTCCAGAATATACTTCTATCACAAATACTCACAATGAAATTATTATAACATCATGTATCATAAAATGGACCTCATCACCGTTTTCATACAGTCCCATAATTAATTTATTTCTTCAAAAATAGTCTTCAATAATGTTTTCATTATGAATACAAATACAATACAAATTTTCAATTATATTAAATTTTGATTTTCATAATGTAAACAACTCTTAATTTCAAATTTTATGAAAGCAACTTTTATTATTTTTCTTTTCTAAATAACAATGCACTTCTTTCAAAATAACAATGCACTTCTTCCCCCTCCAAAAAAAATGTTTCAGAAAACACTCTATAACAAAAATATAAATCAGAATTTAGCATAATTGGAAATTGGATTTTGAATGAAAAGGTTTTAATCTTGTAGAATGAACAATGTCTGTTAATTTTCCTGTATATTGGTTTGGTTTATCTATTTCATAAGTACATTTGAGAGTGTGTTGACAATTTTAAAAGGACCAGTATAAGGACTTTGTAGTTTACTTGAATTAGGGTATGAGAAATTTTGATATAGGACTAAATCTCCCATTTTAAATTTTGCTTCAACATAATGTTTATCATACCTTTGTTTATTTATCTTATGATATTTAATTGTTATGTTTACTGCAATTTGTCTTGCTTGTTGTATAGGTGGATAATTCAATTTTACTTGACTAGGTAATGGTGAGTCATATGGCAAAGTTACAAACATTAAATATACAAGTGGAAAGCCAGTAACATCATGTGGCGAGTTATTGTATTCATATGTAACTTGTTCCAATAATTTTGTCCAGGGAATTTTTGTAGTTGAATTAACTTTACATCTTAATTTTGCTACTAATGTCTGACTAACTATTTCATTCTTTCCATTGCATTGTGATCTATTTGCTGAAGTTAGTAATTGTCTAATATTATGATGTTTTAAAAATTTCTTAAATTTAGAAGAGGTGAATGCTGCATTTCTATCACTTAACAGTTGTTTTGGGCAATGAATTGAAAAAATTTGTTTTAAGCAATTTGTATAAGTTTCAGAAGTGACACTTTTAGATGGAAATGTCCAAGCATATCTGGTAGCATGGTCCAGAACAATATGCAGGTATTTCTTTTGTGACTTATGATAATTAAATCCTCCTACAGTGTCTACTGACATCATTTAAAATGGTTCTTCTGCCACGGGAACTGCTTCTAATAATCCATACTTTTTTGTGTAGATTTCTAATTCATTTGACATGTTTCACAACATTTAACAAAATTTGAAATATCTAATATAATATCTTTCCAGTAATAAATTGGGGAAATTAATTGTAACATCTTTTTCACACCTGGGTGACCAAATTGTTCATGTGCAGTTGTAATTAATTTTTCTCTCAAAGCTAATGGTACTAAAATTTTAATTAAATTCCTCTTCTTAACAGTTAATACATCATTATATTTTGTACATTTTGGATCATTCATGTTCTCTGAATTTTGGTATTCAATAATTTCATCAGTATTTAAAAAATGACAAATGGGTGATATATAATGACATACAGGGTTCCTCGACAACATGTCTGCTTCAACATTTAATTTACCTTTTATATAAACTATCGAATATTCATATTAAGAAAGTTTTAAGCTACACCGAAAGAAACGCCCAGTTAAACGTCCAGAAAAATTTAGTATGAGTTAAATTATCAATTACAAAATCTATCAGAGGTAAAGGGGTGGAATCTTTTCGTGTTATTTCATTCAGTTTTTAATAATCAATACATAATCTTGATTTTTTCCCTTCATCCTAATTGTATGCTAAATTTACAGGGGCAGCATATGGACTATGGGAGGTCTAATAAAACCTGCTTTTAACAATTCTTCTATTTGTGTTTGTATTTCTTTAGATTCTTGTTGACTATTTCTATAGGGGCATAAACTTATAGGAAGGTCTGCGATTAAATGCATTCTTTGTGGTTCTAAACTGATACAACCTACATCATATTTATTTTGTGAAAATATATTTTGAAATTTGTCAAAAAGTTTGGTTAAATTTTCCCATTGCTCACTAGTTTGTTTTGGTACTGTGTACTCAAAACAACCATGGCTGGGTTAAGCAATATTTTCAGATCAGCTTCAGGACTGTCTGGTATTTTATCTAAACTGTTATTACCCTGAACATTATTATTTTTTAAATTCTTAAAATTTTTAATTTGTTTAGATAAATTTATTGGAATTAATGACGCATTGCTTCCTGTGTCAACTAGAGTAAAAAAGTGCTTGGAACATATCGCTGATTTGATGAGTAGTTGTCATCCATGCCCTTGGACATTTTCATTATTTCTGGGCGGGCGAAAATTATTTTGATTCTGTTGTACAAACCGCCTAGGTTGACTGTTGAACTGTGTGTGTGTGCTGCCTTTCATTGAAACGCACCATATGAGATTGATGTGGCTGTCCATATCCTCTTGATTGAAATCGTAGTAGAGCAGTTCCTGTGTTTACACCGCCGTAGGCTTGATTATTCCATCTTCTTGAACTTCCATTTTCAACTGCATTTCTATTTGAATTGTCCGGTGTTACTGCGATTAATTGCCGCATTGTCGAAATCCATTCGCAGGGTGTAGAAATCTTTTGAAAAATTAAAAATTTCTGGAATTCAATGGGACTAGATAATGTCATATGTTCCACGATGGAACTATCATCATAATTAAGTTTTTTACCCAGTGCAAGTTTTTCGATAAAAAATGAAATCAAGTTTTTGTTGTCTTTTAATTTTAGGTTGTGGAATCTTTGTATTTCTTCTTGTCTGGTCACATCGAACACTGTAATTAACAATTCTTTATTTTCTTGATAAGTATTATTAAATAGTTTATTATCATACCAAAATTTGAGGTAACTTCCCGAGAGATATCTAGGAAGGTCTTTCTTCTTCCATTGTTCGTCTTTTTGATATTCCAAACACTGTTGATCAAAACAGTCTAGAAAACTTTTAAAAGAACTAAACTTATTAGTATCAAATTCAGGTAAAAAAAATTGTTTTGAAGAGTCCGCTGGTTCGAAAAAATAAATTCCGTAAGTTCATTTTCTTGGTTTCGTGGCATATGTTGAGGTTTCTCGCGGCATCCTGCCGGCTCTTGACAGGCCCCGGCCTGCTGGTTAAATGAGGAGGGCATCATCTCTAAAAAATACTTCTTTTATTCCGCTTCAATCATATAAAATCCAACATGGCGGCCCTTTGGCGCGCAACCGAGTTGAACAATAGACAGTAATTCGACGAGGAGTCACCAGCTAAGCCTTTTCGAGTATACGTTCTCCTTCGTCAGCGCTCGCTCCACCTTTAAATAGGCTTATTTACCCACAAATCCTTACGCGATGGAAAAGAGTTAACTCTATTTTTATTTATTACTCACTTAATTTTGAAGCTCATTTTCAAACTGTTATATATTTAATCTTTCAATTAAATGCTTTCTATTTATCCATTCAAAGTAGAAATTGACTTTATTTTTTTATATTGTTTGTTCTGTTTCTAAATGTGCCAGCCATTCCTCAAGAGATTTTTATATCATGATTAATCAATGCATTTTCTTCCAGAAAAAAAACAAGAATACAATAGTTGATCAAATTTTTAAATTTAAGAATCAAAATTAAATAAATAGAAAAACATGTTTTGTGTATTCAATTTCCGAGAGAGGAAATTTTAATTATATGCATTGTGATTACAATGAAGTGTAAACTTTATACATAAATATTCTACGAAGCTCTTTTGTGTAAAGTAAGAGACAGCGTTTCATAAGTAAGGAAAGTAAGAGATTTAGTGTCTGTTTATGAATGAATGGTTTGTTTCTTGGAAGAATAAATAATTTTAAATTGAAGCTTTCGAAGTTCAGATATATATCATCTACTTATAGTTTGATATCGTCCATAAACGTGGTTGTAAAGTTGATTGAATTATATTGATAAAGCGTTGCATGTATAAAAATAAAAACATTATTGATACTGATATTTTTAATTTATGATTTATACTTGAGATATATGATCATTTATGCCATAATCGCTTTCTATTTATCTTTTATTTATTAGCTTAGTAGAGCAAAATCACACGGTATTAGAATAGGATGTGTTGATTATTTAATACGTAATAAAAAATAGAATTTTTGTAATGTAAGGAACTGACGATGTCTTAAAATTTACTTTAATTATTAATTTCAACATCATGAAAGTATTGTTTTTAAAATTAATCTTATTTATGAAAAAAGAAACCAGAACATTCATTAAATTAAAATGTTGTAAAAAGGTAAGCATTAAAAAAAAATTTAATGGAACACTGATTTGTAAGTAAGTTTATCCATCCATGTTGCGTTTTCATTTTAATCATCCATTCTAATATTTCTGTACTTATTCTTAGATTTTCCGAATTTATTTCATTTTAATATTCATTGCTTTTGATAATTATGAAAAACTGCAGAAATTTATATTAAATATATTTATTTAACAAGCAGGTTATCCAGATCACGAAATTTTAGGAAAGTAATATTTAAAATCTTGGATTATATATATATATATATATATATATATATATATATATATATACTTTTTTAAAACTAGACACACTTTTAACAATCAATGGACAATGTTCAAATTCCTTAGTCAAGAACTTTTAAGCCAAATATAGAATTGGTGCGTTCTTCATCATTAACAATTCCTTTTTAACTATAAATTTACATTAAGTATATTTGATAGATAATTACATTTTTTTTTAAAACTTGCTTTAAAAGAACACTTTTTTAAACATTCGAACTTGCATGGATGAAAAATTCCAGGTCATTTAAAAAACATACTCAAAATGTGTGTTACCTTTTTTAACATTTAAATTAGTAGCATCGTTCATTAAAGTAAAATAAAATACTATTTTTGTTAATGTTGCGTAAAGAATTATATTTGGACTTAAAAAATAAAGTAATATCAACGAGTAAGTATTATTAATAATACTCTATAGGAAAACTTTTTTCTTCTCAAGTTCCTTATCGGAATATTTATTTTTTGGAGAAAAATTCTGAAGGAAATATTTTGATGCCAACATTTTCAGCAATTTTCACTTTTTCATGAAATAAGATTTCTTCTCATTTCAATATTAATGACAATTTTAACTTCATACTTGGAAGTATACATTTACTTCTTGTATATTTTTATTTTGTTATGTTATCTATATTCATGATAAAAAAATTGGTCCACATATATCTTGATCATTTTCTTTCGAAAACAGGTTAAAATAAATGTTTCAAATTTAAGATATTCTTATCAACCTAAATTTTCAGTATATTTAGCTCCAAAACACTTAAAGTATTACATAATATTTATGTAGCAGGAAATCAATTTCACGAAAAATTCAAAAAGAAGAGATAAATATTTTAACACCAAAGCATTCAATGCAGTTTGAAAAATCTCGGAAGTAAATAATTTTCTTCTTGAACGGTTCATTTTTACAGGATTTGTAAAATGTATGGATAAAGTATTTATTTAACCAGATTTTTTTTTATTTTCTTATGTCTAGACATATAATAATGGACTTAAAAAATATTTTGCATGATGTATAAGCAGTGCAGTAAAGTATATTCATAAACCTTCGTCAGAATTTAAAAATAACGTTATAAAATATTCTCTATAAATAAATGAATATAAATTAACTCTAAAGGCAGGCGAATATATACAAGATATAATGACTTATATCATCTATTTATTCATACAGAATTCAAGATGATTTTTAAGTAATAGATAAAAAAAAAATTCCGTATTTCTTTTGAACTTTTACCAACATGTTTGGAGTTTTCGTCATATTTTTTTTTATAAACTCCCATTCATATTTTTTTTTTCAATTTTTGTGTTGCATATGAATTTTTTTTTATAACTTCATGGAACAGCTCTCCAGAAAGAAACAATATCCTCAAACATCGCAAACTTTTACTTTTGCAAAATAATCTTTTAATTAAGGGAAATCCGACGTTTCAAAAATTAATTAAATTACTAGGGAATTCGAAGAAAATTGATATTAATATATATTGATTGAAATTAATTGATATATATTGATTAATCAACAATAATTAAGATCAATCCTTTAATATAAGAAAGATTCATTATAAGTTACGTATTTCCAAACATGACAATTATTATTCAAAATTAGATATCAAGTATTTACCAGCAGCATATTTTAACATGTATAAAATACCATACTTTAAATGCTGTACACTTTTGCTTCTAGACATGTTGTTGCATTCGTCTATAAATGATTAATCGTCTTTTCAGTTGCACGTTTTATCTTAAAGCAAATATAAATAAAGCAGTAACAAATGAATGAATTCTTACATTTCGGATGATATACTCAATAACTTTCTTCAGTTCTATGAGCCGCGTATTCGTAAAAAAATCACAATTTCATACATCACTGTGTGACGGATCTATACGCTGTTCCGCTAATATCTTCTTATCTCTTTAAACAAAATATTTAATTCAACCAACTTTCATCGAGTAAGTGAACGTTATTTATGTAAATGAGGTATATTATATAAATTCGGCTTTCGCGAGTTGGCAGGAAGAAAGAAAGAAAGTAAGAAAGGTAGTGATATGTTGACACGTTGTTGTTGACATGCTGAAGTTGATAAGTTAGATGTGTGCAAATAGGAGTTTAACAGAAGTTTGAGAATTAGTTGTTAGTTAAGATTGAAAAGCAGTGGAATTAATTAAAGATTACAGAGCGTGGAGCCATCGTAATTTGATCAAGCCGAAGAGAGTGCCTGCAAAGTTCCAGTGTAGGATCCGATGCCTTAAAGGTTCTGGTACTAGGCAATTGATAATGTAGGAGCTAGTTATTAGTGTGCGACGTAGTTGTAATTCAGCGTATTTAAGCTATCTTAGATTCCTTTCAGGGTCTGTAGCAGTATTCCCGTGTTATATAATCTTACCTCCACAGTCTGCTATAATTCATATACCTAAATTATATAGAATTGTATTATGTCTGTTTGATAATTGTTAATAAGAATTAATAAATTAATTAGATTGGCAATAATGTCTGTGGATTACTATGTTCCTTCTACACATCTAGCCGGGATTACAGGTAGACAAGTGGGTTCGGATGTAAGAGGTAACCGAACGTTATTACTAATGTATTATTTTAAAATTAGTATATCATTGAATAGCATCACTCCAGAGAAATACAAGTATGTTCGAATTGTAAATCAATCTACTATAATTCAATATGCTTTTGAAAATATGAATCGAATGTCCTTACGAGTAAAGAATGCATGTGGTTGATTGTACTAAAATTGCTATCTGCCTTTAATTATATGTAATAGTTCATGCTAATTTTCCTTTGAGAGAATTTAATACATAATACGTTTGAGCCCTCCAAGACATCGCGTGACAATTTATTTCTAGTCCAACCACCTAACAGGAAATAGCCATTGTAATGGATGAGCTATCCCTCCATTACTGTAGGAGAATTAGAAGGGAAACTAGCCATAGTCAAAACAACACAATTTATTTACTATTCTCAACAGCAACAAAAATTCAGCAATCCCTGCTACAAAATCCACCGATTGATAAATATTGGAGCAATAGAGAAGTAGATGGGGTAATTGGATGTATAATAATAAATCGGACTAATTATGGGTAGCACGTCCAGAAAATACACCTTCTTATATTTAAAAATAATTTCTAAAGTAATCCAATCCAAACCGACAGAATCCAAATAACAACTAATTGACCAAATCGTCAATTTTAATATTAATCAAATAATCTACGAAGTACTCTCGTCTAGCTTTAATTTATCTTACGTTAATCTTCACGATATCCTTCTAACCTCTCTCTCCTTCTCGAACCGAAAAGCTAATATTTAAATACACTGCGGTTAGTGAAATATGCAACAAAATTAAGAAATCACCAGAATTAAATGAACTTTGCAGAAAATATCAAGTATAGGATGTTACGTAAAATAGTAAAGTTTCAGAGCCACCGCGCATGCTTGGCGTGTACAGCACTCTCTGAACTCATGCTGAAAGCGTATAAATAGAGGGCTGTAGTGGGACGTTGAAAATAGTTAATGATTATTTGTTAGTGGCGAACGCCTAGTGAGATCTAAGTAATCCTCCACGACGAAATACAGAGAAATTCCAACAACTTACGGAGTTTGAACGGCGGAGGATTATCGGCCTACGAGAAGGAGGATTTTCCTATCGTGCAATAGGAGCTCGTGGGCAGCGAAACAGTTCCACAGTGATGCGAGTTTGGAAGTAGTGAAACGACGACTTTCGAACAACTCGAAAAACTTGCAGTGGGCGACGGAATGTGACGACAGCTTACGACGATCGACACCTTCTCTGCATGGTGGTGAATGACCGTACAGTTTCATCCACGCAGTTGGAAGAACGATGGTCTAGTTCTACAGGCGTACTAATGTCGGCTTCCTCAATTCATCGACATCTCCTGCAACGTGGATTGCGTGCAAGGGTGCCTTTATACAGAATTCCCTTCACGGTGAACCATCGACGGCTCCGCCTGCAATGAGCTCATGAGCAAAGAGCCCGGCTAGCCGATTGGCACGAAGTTGTCTTTTCAGATTAATCACGCTTCAATTTGTGGGACCATGATGGCCGCAATCGTGTTATACGCTATGCTGGTGAACAGTGCCTTCCAGAGTACTATATCGAACGACATATTGGCTAAACACCCGGAGTTATGGTTTGGAGTGCGATTTCGTATTATGGACGATCCAATTTACTACAAATTGAGGGTAATCTCAATAACAATATGTACGTCCGTGAAGTGATACAGCCCGAATTCATTACATTCCTTCAAGGCATCCCTGGAGCTATCTTTCAGCAGTATAAGGCGCGCCCACATGTTGCAAAGACTTTTCGAGCCTTTTGTTCAGCCCAACGCATGCAGCTTCTTATTGGCCTGCTTATTCCCCAGATATGTCGCTTATTGAGCGAGTGGGTGATTTGATTGGTCAGGGTCTCGCTCGTGATCCACGTCCAGCAGCTTCCAAATACGAATTTTTGCTGCGCATACAGCAATATATTGAATTCTCTTCCACAAGCAGACAATCAAAATATGTTTGGCTCCATGCCACGTCATATAGCAACACTTATTGCCGCGCGTGGTAGCTTCACGAAATACTGATTTTGGACATTTAATATTGTTTTTTTTTTGCATTGGAAGTTTCGTCATTTATTTGTACTAATACAAGTCATTTATGCATTAAATTTCACTTAATTCTGATGATTCCTTCATATGTTGCATTTTTTACAAACTGCAGTATACATAGCATAATTTACATAGACTGTGTCTTCTTCGGGAGAAAGCTTTCAATTAAATATTTGAAGAAAGTTAATCCCAAAGAGGACTGTTAACAAAACCTCGGATAGGCCTGTTACACCATAACCTTTTCTTACCAAAAATAAATTTTCAACGTTTTTCAATTTAGTATGGTGCAATCTAGCAGCACTCGAGAATCTGGACTAATCAGAAGAACCTTTACCGGAAATCATTTGAGTTTAATATCTTTTGATTAACCATAGGAATAAATAAATGTGATTTCTATAAAAAGAACAAAAGCATCTTCTTGTTTTACTTTTGTGAGCGTTTTTTTTTCAATGGAGCAAAATAAATGTGATTTGAAAAAAGTAAAAATGTTTCATCATCAATCCATTCAACAGCTGCAGGCATGAAATTAATTGAATCAATTTAAAAATGCATTTGATTGAACCAAATTGTTTCATATATACATATGCGAAAGCTTAAATTAATATTTACTCAAAATTTGAATCTTATTTGTGTATAATATTTAATTCTTAAATCCGAATGTACACTCTATTTCGAAATGTGTTTAGTTTCGTCTCGCACTAAGGCGCTGAAATATATATTTTGATATATTTACAAGTTATTCCTCGTTAAAAAGGTTTGACCTTGAGTTTTTTGCAAATTTATTGTACTAACATAATGGCTGACAAGTGCCTTTTTAATCGGATGCAAGTGTTCGCTAGCATGTACTTTCTTTAAATAACTTATAAATCAAATCATTTGAACACGTGGTTTTATACTTTATGTTGCGTACTTCGCAGTATATTTACGAATAATGTAGAAAGTAACTCTCTCTCATGTACTTTTGCTCTTGAGTGATAATGCACAGAGTTTTTGAAGTGATAACTTCTTTAGCGGCGTTGGGCACTTTTTGGTAAGGGAAAATCTTATGAGTTCGCGTCACCGACATGCTCTGACTAGCGCACGCGCAGTGGGCTGTTCGCCTTAAGACACTTTTTGGACGGGTGAAATCTCGTGCGTTCACGTCACCGACATGCTCATAGCAGTATATCTGTAGCTATACAGCTGACGTATAGTGCTGTGTATATCTTATAAATGAAGTTAAATGATTTAGGGAAAAGTTCAATGTGTATATACTGTGCATTGCTCGTTCCGATTCCGAGAATGGGCAATACATATTAATGTTTGCCGTTTATATCTCGCCTGGAAAATCTATGAGACAGATACAACAATTTTTATTCGAAAATTTGATGATTTATACAAAGGAAGATTCTGAAATACTGGAAAAAAGATTTGGCAAAACATATGATAATGTACCGATGATTTTAAATGGAGACTTCGATATTAACTTTGCAGATGATAAAAATCTACCACTAATTGAATTTCTAAATGAAACACTGAATTTAAATATGTCCTAAGATCGAAAAAAAACTCAGTACTACAAAATATAAAACAACGATCGATGCGGTTCTTACGCGATACTTAGATAAATTTGAATCAAACATTTTCCTTTCTTACTTAAGTTACCATAAACCATTTTTTTTTAACAAAATGAAATATTTGAAAGTACAAAAAGTCTAAGTATTGTTGAAATTAGTGATGCAAACAATTAAAATAATGTTAAAAATCAAGTACATTGAAATTTAAGTAAATACAAATACTATCCATAAATAATATGATTGTATATTAATTGTTATTTCAATTGAATTGTATTTATATTTTGCCATGATCTTGTACAGCCCGTAATATATTTGAATAATAAAAAACCATATAAACATGCATTTTGTTGTGGCTCGGAGTGTCAATAGATGGGAAAACCAGATTGATGTTTATCATTTTAATTCAAACATTATGAAATTTCAAGTTTTAATACTAAAGGTTCTAAGTTTTCACTTCTATCGGCAGTCTCTATAACTGCATTTTTTTTATTACACTTATATCTAATTTCAATGAGCGTCGTCAGTTTTTGAAGTAGTTTTGGTTCTAAAAATGTAAGGAGATTAATACAAATGTCTGCCTTAATGATATTTACGTGTAACTGATCAGGATATTAATACTTCTTTATTATATCAGAAAATGAATGATTAGTATATATATTTCAAAACTTGAAAAATCCTAGCATTTGGAAAAGGAAAAAATTTTAAAAAATTACTTGTGCGTATTATTTGCTACATCCTACCTTTTTGCTTAGAAGAGGAAAATATCATTCTACACAATATAAAGAAGAGAAAACGAATAATTTAATAATAAATGTAGAACTTTTAGGATCTGTTCTTATTTGTGAAGTAGAATAAATTTCGTTATTCTAGAGGTGAAGTAAATTATTTTAATTAAATTTTTCTCATTGTGATTCTGTTTTCCCACCAAATTAGAATTTTCTATGTTTTTGAAGGAAACTTATATATTGTCATGGATTTTTTTGAAAACGTGATGTCAAAGATTCTTTCTTTATAATTACAACATTTGTTTGTATAAAGAAAAATTATGTGTTATTTTTAAACTTGGAATTGTTAAGTCAAACAAAAGATTAGTTCTTAATAAATATAATCTAAGAGTAAGATCGATATTCATATTATAGATTTTAAAAGATACTTTTTAACATATCCTTTGTATTCCTTTAAAAGCTGCTTTTATATAAGAAATATATTTAGTAAATTATCAAAGAAATGTTGCAAATTGAAGTCGCATTAAATTTTTGATAGAATAGCATAACAAGTATTTTCATTACTAAATATGGTGAGTTTCATTTGAATAGCTTTACGGACACTAAATGCATTTTAAAAAGAATAGTTGGCTACATTTTATCATTGAATGGAACTGAGTAATGAAATGCAGTTGTAATAAAAATTGATGGAAAAAAATAATATTTTGCTCAATAACACAATTTAAATTTAAACCTAATCAAAATGTCTATTAAAAGATAAAACTCATATCCAATTACGTTTCAAGCGGCATACTTTAAAAATTCAATTTCAAAATGGAAATTGTATTTCATTTATTTTTGAAAGTACAATGCTGTGTAATAAAAACTGAAACCTTAGAGTGAAATATTATGCTATATCAATTTAAATATAAATTACAGAATGATACGAGGAAAATATTTTTTATTAAATTTTACCATTTGTACTTACAAAACAAAACGCAAAACAGATGCTCCATTTAAATTTTTGATTTGTTAAAGAATTTTCAGCAGCAATAATTATTTGACAATTATTTCCATAGGGATATAAAATTATTAAAACATATTAAAAGATAAAAATGCAAATGCATTTTTAACGCAGAAAATAGAAACATCAGTTATGCAGTATAATAAAGTAATGTGAATAATAATTCTTGATATTACCTTACATTATCCATGCTGTATTACTCATTTTCTTGAATGTATATATATATGTATGTATATATATATATACATATATAACATCGGGTTTTTCTAAATAAATATCAGAATTTTAACGCTTTATATTATTTATTACACATAACTTACAAGTGTAATTCATACATTGAATGAAAGAGTAATTGAAACAGTTTTACCTATAAGCTTACAAATGTTCAATGTGAACCCCATTCATCACACGTGACACATCAAATCGATGGAGGAGTTCATCCCAAACTTTATTCAGTGTGTCTGAGATAAATCTTGCCACAACTGATTCAATCCTGTGTCTTAAGTCTGAAAACTCAGTTGGTAGCGAGGAGGAACGAAACAAAATCCTTAATGAACCGATCCCCACATAAAAATCACAATGCGTCAGATCGGGTGAACGCGGAGGCCATGCGAAGCAAGCTTTATCGTGTGGCCCTTTGCGGCCAATCCATTGGTAGGGTATAGTGAGGTTCAACCAATCGCGTACTGAGATATTCCAGTGAGGCGGTGCACCATCTTGCTGCAAAATGAAGTTATCTGTTTCCTTTCTTTCAATTGAGAAAATAGCCTTAGTTGTAGAGAATCAAGATAGGCAGAACCAAATACAGTAGGTACTCCAAAAATGAAAGGCCCATACAATTCCACCGAGATATGACACAAAAACATTCAATTAAAATGATTCTCGTTGCAATTCCAGCACCTCGTGAGGATATACTAAGCTCCAGATGCGTGCATTATGAATGTTCAGATGTCCACTGAAGAGAATCGTTCATTTATCGCTGAAGAAGACATAATCCATTTAATTTTCATTAGTAGGCATAAACATGTCGGTTGCAAATTTGGAGCGTAAACCGTAGTTTGTCGGTTTCAGAGCTTGTAGCCTCTGTAGACGATAACGACGTAGTTCTAAGCATTTGCTTAAAAATTTCTAAACAGTCATCACTAACGTTGCTAATGCACGACTAGTGCGCTGAACTGATTTGTTTGAGCTACGCAAGAAAGAGTCTCTCATTCAAGCAACACTCGCTTCGCAAAGATTTGGTCGTACCATATTTTTCCCTTTACAAAGACAGCCAGTTGTTTCAAACTAATTATACCATCTACGAATGCTGTTGTGGTTTGGAGGTTGACAACAGAACTTAATACCGAAAGCTCGTTGTCCAGTAATCGCATATTCTGTCTTTGAAAACTGGGGAACATAAAACGCTTTCTACTCACTAGTTTACTAGCGCGCTGATCGGCGGAAAAGGGCGGCATACTCTTTGCACGCACGTGCACACATGCCAGCAAACAAAACTGTTTCAGTTGCTCTTTCACTCGATGTATATAAGTCATACTAATATGTTATATGTAACAAAAACTATAAAGTGTTAAACTTCCGATATTCTTTTATAAAAACACCTGGAATATATATTATATAATTTAATATATCATCCGAGGAAAGAGGGAATTATTAGTAGTAATTTAATACTGAAAAAACAGAATTAGAAATAAGTTGCAATTTCTTAATCTGTACGTTCCAATTATTTTGGTAATACTATTTTCACTAAAGAGATCCAATTGTATTATGAGTATCTGTCTTCTAACTCCACATCACAAAAAAATTTCTGAAAAGTAAGATAAAGTCAATTATTTTGCTAAAAATGTTCTCAGAGACGAAGAATGGTCACATTTTCAATCCGTTTGACTGATTCGAAGCGACAGTGCAAGAACTAATAAAAGAAAATCTATTTCATAGCAGAAGTTGAAGGTCAACTTCCAAATTGCTGTCTCATTCCGTGCACGTATATTTCCCTGAAACGGATGCACATAACATTGGAATAAAAAAGCAAACAAGTCTGATAAAAGTTATAGAGATATCGTAAAGTTTACGTTGTATGAGGTAATCTTTGCAAAACAGATGCAGTTCGTTTTTGCTACAAAAAAAGCAAGTGATTTTTTTCCTTTACAACAACGGCATTAAATAGAAATGTATGAAAAGTGATCCAACATTCCCCCCAAAAATATCAAATAATCATGGATGATAAAATTTGAAATAAATTAAATTAATTTTAATATGAAGCACTGAAGGGAGATATTTGTTTTTATTTTTTACCGGCGTGTAAATTTTAACATTCTTTTTGAATTTTCTTGTGCAATTTATATCTAAAAAAGGATAATTTATAAAAATGTATGGGTTGGAAAAAAAAAAGAAAATGCAATCATTTTAAAGAAAAATATAGAACTAATGCCTTAAAGTGTTATTTTAAGTTTATTTAAGTTTATTATAATTAATTTTTTACAATTATAAAACTTCAAGTGATTTTTTTCAGTTTCTGTTTTTTTTGATACATTAATGCATTCAAAATGCTACTCTTTTCACATTTATTTACCAATCACTCATTTTTTCCCTGTGTGATATGTATAATGCAGGAAACCACATTTTGGATCCATTATGCTGTAAACTGAGCACATTTTAAAAAAACTTTCAAGTGTTGGAGAGAGAGAGAGATTTGGCTTTTTTATTGAATTTTAGCATGCAAATCTAAATTTATTTTTTCCTCCAAAACGAATTAAGTTATTGTAAAATCGATCCCTAAAGTTGTTTAGAATAATCTTAAAAATATTTCAAAATAATTTTAGATAAAAAAAACTAATACATTAGAAGTAAGATTTTCAAAATTTTCAAATTTTCATCAAAAAATTTAAAATTTTCAAATTGTGCCAATAATATGTGCAAAAGTTTATTAAAGGATAAAATATACTTTTTAAATTCATAAATAAAGAAAATTGTTAAAACGGTACCGAATCACCTTAACAAAGAAAGGAAAATAAAATATTAGTATAATGGAAATACAGTTTTGGAACGAAAGCACATTGCAACCAACTTCAAATTAATTCAAATAAGGCTTCATATAACCTGTTTAATGATTTTTTTTATTACAGAGAAAATTGAAAACTACTGGTTTTACAGTCAACGTTCCTGTAAGTTAACTATAATTATAAATAATTATATCAGTAATTAAAACATTTAGATTTTTACTACTCATAATTAAATTATACTTAGGATTCTCTCAATTCATAAAAAATATTAAAATGATTTTAGTGTAAAAGTATTAAATAAAAGTCAATATGGAATGGGTTATGAAGATACATTAATTGAGCAATTCGCCGATGCGAATGACATTGAGTAAATATATTGAACAATAAAAGATGACCTTGAAATGACTTTAGAAGATAGAATGTAACTTGGGAGCCTTGAACAGCGAAAGGCTTTTTAATTCATCAGAAAAAGAAGCGAAGCATTGCTCAACTTTAAAAAAAAAAAAACGTTAAGAGAAATCCTCCCCATCAGAAAACATCTATATTCTACTGTCACAGTAAAGGAAGAAAAATTTTACCCATGACTTCACGCATAAAAAAAATGAGAAACCTTTTAAATATTTCGTAATGCAAAGTCACAAAAGTAATAAAAATATGTCACAGAAAATACATAAATCTTTTCAAAAGGTTTTTTTTACTCGATATCTCACCTGAAATTTTTAACATTTAAAAATCTTTTATTATTATTACCAATACTAGATATTTTTCCTCGCCTTTTGTTGTAACTATTAAAAAATGTCGATTTTCTTGCTTCTGTGAGGAATTTCAAATGCAAGAGAGGAGAGTTAGTGCGCGTGAGAGAAAGAGGAATAAAAGGGCTTTCAGATATCGAAAAATATGAATTCGATGACGCAAACATGGGAATGAGAAAGAAACACTCTCAGAACCGATATTTGAAAAAAATTTTATTTTAAATTCTGTTTTTATTCTCTCTTGAATAGACTTTATACGATCTAGTTTTCTAGTTTTGAATTTAAAGAGTATTAAATAAGAATTCCTTAGAAAATAAAGTATCTCTTCATATTTCGTGCATTAGAAATCTCAAGAAATACACGGAAAAAGTAATATGCTGGAATTGAATTTTATTCCATCTTAAGCTCTAAAACCTAAAATTGTGATTTAAATTTGATACACTTGTGAAACTATGATCGAACTAATTGAATCTAGTTGTAAATATTATCATTTGATAAATTATGTTATTTATTAAGAAAAATATTTTAAAACATAATAAATTTTGTTATTATTTCTTTACACCTTTAGTAAGTACATTTAGCAATGACTTATTGAAATTTTCAATAAAACATATTAGTTGTGGGGAAAAAACTTCATTTACAGTAAGATATATATTTACTCAATAATGCTCAGCAATATATATACCTAAAATAATGGAGATACGATAGAATTATAATGAATCCTTTATTGGTATGGCAAAGGACGGATTTTGACATGCAATACAGCTTAGATTCGGCTAGGAGTGTATTCATACAAGGGCTTAATAATGCTTTCAGCAATATTGTAACATTCTTCCTGGAGATATTGTGAAAGATCTTGGTGAGATGCCGTGGATGATATCGAGATTCCGTATTGAACAATCTAAAATAGACCATAGCAGTTCAATTATATTGAGATTGACTGTGCGGGCCAAGACAGATGTTCAGCTTTTACTTCGTGTTTATAAAACCATGATTGGACAAGTCCCGCTGCATAGAGAGATGCCCTATCCTCCTGGAAAATTCCATCTCCTGCAGGAAACAAAGCTTGCATCATAAATTGGGCAAAATCAGCTAAAAGTTTTGTATACTTGTTTCCAATGATCCATCCTGTCAGGATTAAAATGGATCCAGCAGAAACCACGACATGGCCACCCATATCATGACAGATCCAACTCCATGCTTGGAAGTTGGAAGGAGACAATGGCGATCATAAGCTTGTGCAGGTGTCCTTCAAATGTGAACTCGTTCTGCTGTAGGAAAAAGTGGGAAAGATGATTCATTAGATCATATTACATTCTTCCATTTTTTAATAGACCAGGTTATGTGAGTGTGATATCACAGTAAACGATGTTTGGCATTATGTTCTGTGACAAATGGCTGGGGAATTTCTGCTTTGCCACATATGTTCTGTTTATGAAGGTGCTTTTTAACTGTAGTACTTGACACTGGTGGAATCAAATGCTAATTGAAATTTAATTATCTAAAAAGCAGTTGTTTGCTTTTTAGACGATAAATCCGCTTTAATACCTGTAGGTCCTTTTTGATGAGGCTCAGTTTTCGTTGAATATTTCTCTTTACCGAGCTTGTCTTGCCACGCTGTGTGCAGGCTGACATAACTCCAGACACCGTACCTCTACAAACGCCTTGAAATTGGGATGGTTCGGTGACACTTGCTCCAGAAATTTGGCCTCTTTAAGTCTAAGATGTTCGACATTTGAAAAAAAAATAAAAGGCTTCCGAACTTTAATAAAGCCACTACAAACTACCAAAAGCATATATACGTTACTATTGATAAAAGAATTGGTAGCTATTATATTATATTTTATTGCCTACAAAGCACATTCAAAAATGTCATTTTCATGCACAGATGCTTCCATTATTTTGATGACCATCTGTATGTATATATTATTATTATTATTATTATCATTGTTATATAAATTTTTTCCCCTCACATTACAGTCGTATGAATATGGCAAATTCTAATAATGCACCTGATTCATGCAGATGTTCTCTGAATTTCTTCTAATAGAGTTAAATAGACCTAAGTAACACTTCTATAACGCCGTCTAATTTGTATGACCTTTCTTCCCTTCACTGTATTTTCTTTTCTTAGAAAGGCCTATTTGAAGACATCACGATCCTTTCTGAAGAGCAAATTCGTAATGCTGCTAGAAAGCTTATTTTAAAGAAATGCTTGTGAGAATCTGGTACAAAATTTCTTAACATTTTTAGTGTGAAGAAATATTCAAATGAAAGTGGAGTTGGCTTGAGTTTCTACAAAGCTCTTTTAATCTATATCTGTACAATATCCCTACATAAAATTCCAATGGATTTTATTTTTCTAATTTTCTCGTGGCCGAGTAATCTAGAGATTGTGTTCACGAGCTTGTAGATGACATGTAGTGGGTTCAGCTCCAGGTGCCGCTGAAGACCCGTCCCGTATTGTGCGCTCGAGTATGTTAAATCTGTTTATTTCAAAGTCCTCTCGTTGGTGCGGCTCGTCACTTGATCAAGGCCCAAAATTGTGAGGTCAATTGCAATAGCCCTAGCCCTCGTGTTTCTTTATAGGGCGGCATTAATATAACTGTCGCTCAATTCCTGATTTTGCCTATTTACGCAAAATATATTAAACATACACAGAGTCATAGTCTATTATAAATTTAAAAGATATTTCTAAGTATATAATTTAATCTTAATTATTTACTCCATCTCTTTATCATAAAATGTACTTCATTATTCATCATCAGTTTACTTATCTTAGTATAACAACCCTTGCTGACTTGTTAACTATGTTGTCATAATCATTAATTAACAGCTAGCATAGTTTCAGTCTAGAAATTCGTCGTGATAGTTAGGTTGATGTAGGCTAAATCTGTTGAGTTCAAAGTCACATCCAGCTCATATGGTGTTTAAAATAGGATCTTAAGGTATTATACACACACATTATTCTTGAAAGAGGTTTAAAGTCACGAGATAAATTACAACAAACCTCTCGTCGCATAAAGTTTACCGTTAACTGATAATTAATTCATAATCTGTCTTTTTAAATTATTTTTCTCTGTTTGTACAAATATTTAATATAATTGATAAATATATAGATCTTGAAAATAAATAATGATTTTTGTAATATAAATTCACCTTTATTCCATAAATAAATATCATTTTTAACACAGTGTATTTGAGAGCATTTAACAGTTACTTAAGTAAAGTGTCTTTCATGGTTTTAATTCAGCAGATTTGTTTTACATTACTTTTAATTCCATTTACTTATTCGGGAATATTTTTACATACAAGGTGTTGAAAATATGAGTGCCTTGGTATTTGGTCTTTCACCTTCAGAAATTTAATGATATAAACGCAAACTTCTTAAGAAACTTAAATTTTTCTGTTTGGATAGTTACCATGTTTTATTTTTGAAAAAAAAAATTGTTCTTTATTTCAAAATAGGCTTGTATAAATTAAATTTTGAAAGTATAAAAAAAAACTTTCCTTTTAAACAAAACCCCAAACCAAATTTTTTACTAAGTATCGACAGAAAATCCCTGTAAAATTAAAATATATTAAGATATGTGAGCCCTTCACACACATACACACACACACGCACGCACGCACGTAGTTCTGAAAATATAATTCCAATATTTATTTATTTCTTCCAGTTTCTTTCAACGATATTATACGTCATCAGAAGGAAAACAAATAAAAAGAAAAATTAATATTCAGAATCATTTTGGAATAAAATGTTTTGGAAGCATTTAATGAAAGTATCCCCAAGTTATATTCATTATAAATGCAATAACACAATACCTAAGTAACTGAAGCAAATTTGAAAGATAATGCAAAATTTTAAAGACATTTTTTTGCAGACTAAAACAATTAGAGAATACAGAAGCTAAGTAAGAGAAATAAATTGTGTGTGTGTATACATGCATTTAATAGTTTTATGGAAGTATATATCTAAATGTATCATGTTAAGAATAAGCCATTATATTAAGTAGTTGTTTATTTTATATTTTAACATAAAATTGTTTCATCTTTTCTTATTTAATAGGTATTTTCAGAACTATTCAATTCTTAGTTTTAAGGATTACATTTTATATTTCAAAATAATTAAAACAACTTAAAATGCAAGACGGTCGACATAACGACAAAATTCCTTGTACAGATTCTCATTTATGTATATTATGCAGCTTAAATATAGAATATTGTAGTATTTTTTATATCAAAGTATGCTGATCTATATTTATACACTTGGCTGTTTCCAAAAATGAATACTTAATAAAGATTTCATACATAATACATAACTAGGGTTTGATAATAATTTAAGGAACGCTAAAACATAAATCTCTTGTAGTATTACGCTTATTCCGGCAGAGTCCATTAAGTGGACAACAACCTTTTTACTGGATAAACATACGGGCTCTCTCCATTACTTTTGCTCCAGTGGTTTTCGAACATACCCTTGAAGATCGTTTGCCGATATCATTGTCTGCTTATCTACTCTTCCGTTGCTCCCTCGGGGCTTAGCTCATCGCCACCTACAGCTCAGCACATAATCAAGTCAATGAGAGGGCAGTAGTATTATATCGATTTAAGAATAATCGATTTATTTTCCAAAAGAGCAAAAATAATTTTCTTCCTCCTTCTGCACATTACTTTTCTTTGTTAAATCGTGTTTCTTTCCTATTTTATTACTCTATGGCTGCTCCATTGATTGCGTGAAAGTTTGAGTAATTTCGGTCGTTAAATATTTCCAGTAAAGAAACGTGGCGACTTCAAAAATAGGAGAAATCTGAATTAAAATATGTCTTGAAAAAAATTCTTGATTTATTATACTTAATGTTGACTGAAAGAAAAAGAAATAAATACTCGTAGAAACAACACTCGCTTATAAAATCCACTTGTTAGGTATATTTTCAATTTTTAAATTTATATGAATCAAATTTTAAACCTGGATGCAAGAAAAGCCATTGAGTGTTTTGCATAACTTTGATAAATCATGAATGAATACAATCGTGAACGTAAATGAATAAATCCGTGAACGTAAATTCTTACAAACTAAAGTTTGAAATAAACATGCAGTTAGCTTAGTTCATTTTTTAAAAATAAATGCACTTCTTCAGGACAAAAAAAAAAATGTTCAACTTTTTAATTAAATACAAATGATTGAAATTGCACAGCATTCAGAGACATTGAACGAAAAATTTCTGAAATAAATAAATAAACATTTGCTTCGTATAAATTGTTCTTTTTACCAATAAAGCTATAAACGAGAAAAATATTTACTACTAATATATTTCTGAGTTGGGGTGATGAAAGTAACACATTTAAATAATTATACGAACTTTTATATTACAATTGAGGTATAAGCTTTTATTTATAATTGCGGTATGTTATAAATGCTATTAGTCTTATATATTTCTCACTAATATTTATTGCAACACATTTAGTTATTAAAAATAACACAAACATTTGAAATCTAGGGACATTTTAACAGCACTTTGAAATTAGAGGCTTCCCATAAATTTATAAGCAGTTCCAAGTTATAATGATGGTTTATTTAAATGTAGTGCTAGTAATGCAGTGCATGTACATGAAGTGTAGTAATATGTGGTTTTATTTGAATGCACAAGATTTAATATTTACATGGTTTAAATGATGCCAATGAAGTAGTAGAAAGTGAAATATGTACGGAGTTCTCTAAATGCTTGTATTATTAATTATGGCTTTATTAAACGAAAAGTTGATAGTCGTGGCGGCGAGTTATGAAACTATCGTATGTCGAATTCCATCTAACACAGATCACTCTAAAACTCAACAAGAAAAAAAAACTGTTAAAAAAATATTGTGTAAGGAACAGAATAAATTTCTCAATGAATATAACAGGAAGAAAAACAGGAATTATAACAAGAAGAAAAAACATACAATGATGTATATAGAATTAGGTATTATGCATATATTATGTATATCCATGTATACAATTTTAGCTATTTCATGAAATTAGCAACCCTTAAAATCTGGTTACATTTTACAGAATAAGAAGGACACTTTAAAATTTCTTAATTTTTTTCTGTTGATTGAAACGTGCGTTTTGGCATTTTATGAAGCACATGTCGTCATAAATAATAAAAAAAAAGACAGGCCGCCCATGAAACTTGACATTTCGTTATGAACGAAAATTTTTCCTGAAGCTTAGAAAAAAGAATTTGAGCTATTTAAATATTTAAAAAAAAAAACAAGCTAGACCAAACAACTACGTTAGTCTTGCTGAGACAACTTCAGGTAAACTGTGTCCATCAGGAGAAAAAATTCGAGAGTTTTGCTTTTCATACAGAGAAAATATCATCCAAAGCGGTCAAAAAGACACATAGCTAGGCAGTTGGATTGCGTCAAACATCACTGATCATGTACTACTACATAGAACTCATTAATAATTTCAGACGAAAAGAAATTTAATTTGTCAGTTGTATTTTTGACTATTAATTCTTTAAGTTTCACTGTCAGTTCTGCTTGTATCATCTTCAGGTAAGTAATACTTTTCAATTACTCATGCGAGTCAAAATTGAGTATTTTATTGTACATTTTGACAAAAATATGTTGGTTAATTTAAAATTGTACAGATTTAAAACATAAATTTATTTTGCTCCATTATAAATAATCTTACAACAATTTTCCTCTTTTTTTATGTATTTGATAAGGAAGGTTTTTCAACATTCAACATCAGCTCCATGATTTATAACTTATCAAAATAACAATATTTATATAAATAAGTTTAATTACAATGAATTTATAGCTCAAAAATAAATTAGTGTGCTATATTATTGCTACCTGTCTGTACGTAACGTTTGTTTTACTACTGTTGTAACAAAATGTTTTGTCATTTGTTAGCTACATTTGTACTCTGAAAGAGCCTGTGCAACACCGCGCTAATCTGACGGGAAACAAAACTGTCCGATGGGGCAAAGAGGTGGAAGAAATTTCGAAAAAGGGTATTTTAATGATATATTAATATGAAAGTCACAAACACACCAGGAAGAGTGCTTACACCGAGACAGGAAGAGGAAATTTTTCAGGTAAAAATCTATACACTTGAAGAAGCCCGTGCAACGTCGGGCTATGCAGCTAGTGTTAAAGTAAAAGTCTAGTAATAAAATGGGTATATAGGGTGAAATTTATTTTTCATTGATGTATAACTTTCATTCAAATAAACTTTAAAAAAAGTCGAGCAGGTTTTGG
>BMAO01027401.1:0-25691 GCA_019973975.1 Trichonephila clavata
GCTGTTTATTGGAAACTGGATGTTTATTGACGATTACCAAAGAAAGTAGTTGATACAGGATTTCAGGTTATTCCTAAACGTTGGATTGTTGAAAGAACCTTTGCTTGGCTCTCCAATTTTAGACGTATGAGTAAGGATTATGAGCATTCTCCTCTCACTTCAAAAAACAACATCTTTTTCAATATGATCACTATTATGCTTCACAAATTAGCTCATTCTTAAGTTTGAAGACATGCTCTTAGTTTTTTAACTAGAAAATCGTGAATTTCTTCCCATATTCCACTTTTTTTTAAACGCGAATTACAACTATACACGGTTTTCCATGGTGGAAAATTCTTAGGTAGTTGTCTCCATTGACAGCCTGTTCTCATCACATAGCGGATTGCGTTAATAATTGTTCTAATACTGTGTTTTCTTGGTCTGCCGGTCTTTTTAGGTTCAAAATATTGCTCTATCATCTTCCATTCTTTGTCACTTATATCGCTTGGGTACATTTAAAATATATCTTATAACACACTTCTTAACTCCTTTCTAGTTAGTTTGAAGACATGCTCTAAGGATTGGTTTGATTTTTATAGCGGTAGTTTAATGGAATATGGGTACGCTACTTTAGAGAATATTGTTGATGAATATTGCAAAAAGGTAGGAGTAAATGAAAGGAGTAGAATGCTTGAGTTATTTAGGATAAGCGCACAATTTGAGTTAGACTTTTGGGACAGTGCATATAATTTTTCAAGATTCAATCAATTTCCTAAGGAACATTGACAATTTTAAGCTAATTTGTATCCTTAGTAAGTATTTTTTAAAATGCTATGAAAAGTAAAGAACATGATTTTCATTTAGTGGACCCAAGTCCTTGGCCAATTGCTATATCAGCAGCAATTCTTATTCTTGCACTTGGATTAGTTGGCGCGCTTCATAAACAAATTGTCGGAATGTTTTGTTTAGTTTTGGGAATCTCCGCAGTATCAGGGGTGCTGTTTTATTGGTGGAGAGATGTAATAAGGAGGCCATTTATGACAAATGTCACACTGCCATTGTAAAACATGGACTCAAATTTGCAATGTACTTGTTTATTCTCTCGGAGGTCGTATTTTTTATAGTGTTCTTTTGTTCATTCTTTAAAGCCTGGCTTGATCCAGTTTTTTATTTGAGGCGTTTTCTCCTGCAAAAAAAGTTGAATGGCCCCCTGAGGGAATTTGCCACCTGATCCGTGTCATACCATTCATGAATACATTATATTATTGCTTTCTGGTACAACAATTACTTGGGCAAATCACTCTTTACTTAAAAATGATAAAAAGAGCATGATTAAAATGCTGTCCATAACTATATTGCTTGGAGTTTTTTTTATAATAGTGCAAGCAATAGAGTATCATGAAGCGAGTTTTTCTCTACAAGAAACAGGAGAAAAGCTTATTTATACATCCAATTTTATATGATTACCGGTTTTCACTGCGCACACGTTATAATAGGAATAATATTTTTATCAGTGTGTTATTTAGAGCACGGAAAGGCCAATTTACACTTCAGGACCATTTGTGCTTTGAGTTTGCCTCCTGGTATTGGCACTTTGTAGATGTAGTCTGGATATTTTTATTTTTGTTTGTCTATTGGTTAAGCGTTATTAAGTGGTTAAAATAATAGGTCTAGATCCAGGAATAAGCAAGACTGGGTGGGCCATTATCAGCCTGAACGAAAAAAAATAATATTGAATTTTTGGGCGGCGGTACCATATCAACTGATGGTAAATTGGGTACAGGTGAACGCCTACATATAATTTTGAACAATTAAAGAAAGTAATTTCCCTATACTCTCCGAATGAAGCTGCGGTGGAGAAAATTTTTGTTAATAAAAATCCTAAATCTTCACTAACTTTAGGATATGCAAGAGGGGTTGTAATTTTAGCGTTAAAAATAACAAAGCTAACTATGAATGAATATGATGCAAACTATGTAAAAAAAAGCATTACCGGAAATGGCCATGCTGATAAGGATCAGATTATATTTATGGTGAAGCAAATAGTTAAAAATTTGAGTATAAAATGCCACCATGCTGCTGACGCTCTTGCTGTAGCAATTTGTCATGCTTATACGAAAGGTTCTTGTTTTGTTGAGTAACTTTTATATGGGATTCAGTTTGAAGATTTCCAGATCTGGAAAAACTATTTGATTGTATTTATCTTGTCTAACGTTCGTTGCAAAATAATACATGCGGAGATTTTATCATCTATTTTTTTCGATTTTGTGATTGATATTCCAGTAATTTTTAGTGTATGAGTTGCGATAGATGTTGAGAAGCTTTCGTCTTGTAAGTATATATTTACTTTATATTTTTTTATTATTTTATTTGCGAATTGGATTATAGTTTTACACCATTTAGTTTCTTGCTCGTCCATTTTTAATGGTAGTCCTATTACCATTGATCCAGATTCATTTTCTTTGAATATTCTATGCAGATAACCTAAATCTTTGCTCATATTTTTTTCTGTGATATATGCTATGAGCTGTGGCTATGAGCTGTGTTTTATCGCTAAATGCTATGCCTATTTGCTTTTCTCCCATGTCAAGGCACATTATGCGCTTATCTTTTGGAATAGACTTTAGAAACTCATCTGGATTTCTATGTAGCATCTATTAGACTTCCTTTAAAGTGACCTTACCAAAAAAGTGGAGAGAAAGTTAAGAAAATTTTTTACAAAAAGAATAATGAATCAAATTGCTCAGGAATGCAATAGACTTCTTGCATAACCCAAACTAATACCAATTCCCACTGCACAACAAACGGATAGATAATAATAAAAAAAAAGCCATACTGAAGTAAGTAAAATAGCGAGGTTTAAATGGCATTAAGATCAAAATTATTGGATGAAAAAGTAGTAGAATCAGCAAAAGAAATGCTGAAGAAAGTAAGGAATAATGCATATGTTTCAAAAAAACTAAATGCTGTAATTGCAGCAAAAAAGTACAGTATAACGGCTGTAGCAAAAATATATTGCATTTCAAGAAGCGCACTAACTTCGTGGGTAAAACTCTTGAAATTTGGCAGAGAAGAAAAACTGTTTGCTCCTCCACAACGACGTAGAAAAACTAAATTAAATCAGGTTCAACTACAGCAAGTTGAAGTATGGATAGAAGAAAATCCCAACATTACTATTAAAGAAATGAGAATAAAGATTCAGGAAAAATTTGGTCTGAATGTCAGTAAGTCCACAGTGCACCGTAATATGCAAAGAATGAAATTTTCATATATTACACCAAGGCCAGTTCATAATGGACAAGATAAAAACAGACAGGAAGAATTCAAAAAAAAAATCTCAATGAAATTATTGGCAAGTATCCTAAAAAAGAGCTGTTTTTCTTTAGACCTGCTGCAAAAGGTGATGACAAAATGATGTGAGAGAGGTAAAAGAAGAATAAGCAGATTGAGTAAGGTAAAAAAATGAGCTTTAGTTACTATAACATAAAGAAACATCCAAGAAACTTTCGTAATATAACAGGTTTAACTGTAGAGGAGTTCGAAAAGGTGGTGGAAAAAGTGAGGTCTGAGTGGGAAAAACTTGAAAAACAAAAAAAGTGCCATGGTAGAAGATCACAACTACCAACTCTGGAAGATAAGTTATTTTGCGTAATTTTGTACTATCGCACTTACATAACACACAGATTTTTAGGGTGCCTGTTCAATGTGCACAACGCAAATGTGTGTAGGTTACTGAAGAAAATAGAGCCATTACTTGCCAAAAAAGTTACTATCACAAAAGATAGAAGTATGACGCCAGAAAAAACACTGAAGATTTTGGCTGATGTTACAGAACAGCAAATACAGAGACCAGAAGATAGTAAAAAACGGAAGAAATCATATTCAGGAAAAAAAAGAACCAACACTATGAAAACTGAGATTATTATCGAAGAAGGAGGAAGAATTTTATCAGTGTCAAAGTCATACCGTGGTAGAATTAGTGATTTTCGCATAAGGAAACAAGAAAAATATTTACCACTTGATAGCATAAAACATGCCGATTCTGGATATCAAGGTTGGCAAAAATTGCAAAGCAATGTTATAATTCCATATAAAAAGTATCGTAAAAAGCCATTAACTCAAGAGCAGAAAGAGCATAATAGAAGATTAGCATCATTTAGAATGAGAGTAGAAAATAAGATCCGAGAGATAAAGATATTTAAAATTATGTCGAATGTTTATCGCAATTTTCAGAAAAAATATAACCTGAGGTTCAATATTATTGCTGGTATTGTAAATCTTAAGCACGCCTTTTAGTTAACCTTGATTTTATTCACCCTCCTTCCCTTTTTTTTATCGCTTGATTCGCAGCAGGTCTTATGGCGTTTTTTTATTCTAAACACTTAATAACCGCGATTCAGTTGCTTTTAAACCGCAACTAATCTAAATTATAAACGTTAAGAAATTTACTAAACAGAAAAAAAAGCAAAAGAAACCCTAGGGTAGCTAGTTATTCACTATCCATTTTTTAAGTTGGCGTTTTTTTATGTTTTAAACGCTTTATAAGCGCGTTTCAGCTTATGTAGGTAGAAGTTTTATAAAGACATAAGGTGCACATAGTGCAAAAAATTAAACATGAGACGCCAGATACGTGAGTTTTTTTGTCATTTAATCTGTACAGAGAAGATAAATAAATAGCTTCAGTTTCATAATAAGGGAGCTGGTGGAGTTTGTCAAGTAATCTTTTGCATTTAACCCGTTTCTATGGGTAAAACAATCTGCATACCACTTAGCTAACATGAGTTTTGTTTTGACTTTTTGTGCTAATTTTGCAGAATATTAAGATTATCATTTAAATAAAATACATGACGAAAGAGGATTGGGAAGCGGTAATTGGGCTTGAGGTACACGCTCAAGTTTCTTCTAATACGAAGCTATTTTCTAGCTCATCAACGGAATTTGGTGCTGAGCATAACACTCAAGTTTCTCTAGTTGATGCGGCAATGCCAGGTACGCTGCCAATACTAAATTATTACTGCATAGAGCAAGCAATACGCACTGGTCTTGCACTTTCTGCAGAAATTAATAAGTATTCTTACTTTGATCGGAAAAATTATTTTTATCCTGATTTACCACAAGGTTACCAGATAACTCAGTTTTTTGAGCCAATAGTTAAAAACGGTAGAGTATTTATCAACGACAATGAAAAAGAAATAAGAATTGCGAGAATTCATTTAGAGCAAGATGCAGGAAAGAGCGTTCATGAGGAAAGCAAAACTTATGTAGATTTAAATCGTGCAGGGGTTGCTTTAATGGAAATTGTTTCAGAACCAGATCTCCGTTCATCTGCGGAAGCTGCAGAATGCATGAAAAAATTGAGGCAGATTTTGCGTTACATTGGTTCGTGTGATGGTGATATGGAAAAGGGATCACTTCGTTGTGATGCAAATGTTTCTGTTCGCCTAAAAGGCAGTAGTACATTTGGCACTCGTTGTGAAATAAAAAATCTGAACTCGATACGTTATATTGTGCAAGCTATAGACTATGAAATACAAAGACAAATTGAAATTTTAGAAAGTGGAGAAGAAATAAGTCAAGATACCTTATTATTTGATGTTGCTTTGGGAAAAACAAAAGTGATGAGAAGCAAAGAGGATGCAAGCGACTATAGATACTTCCCTGAGCCTGATTTATTACCTGTTGAGGTAAGCCAGGATAAAATCGATTCTATTAAATCATCTTTACCCGAGTTACCAGATCAAAAAAAGCTGCGATGCATTGAGGAATTGGGTATCAACGAATACGATGCAAACGTCATTACCTCCGATAAAGCAATTGCTGATTATTTTGAGGAATTGATAAAAAAACATGATTCAAAGCTCGCCGTTACCTGGTTAACCGTAGAGCTTTTTGGTCGTTTGAATAAAGCAGGTATTGATATTGTGAGCTCCCCAATCAAAGCCAATGCCCTGTCCGAACTCTTAGATTTTATCGTTGATGGAACAATCTCTGCCAAACTTGGCAAGCAGGTATTCGATAGTATGTTTGAAACTGGCAAACCTGCATCTTTAATTATAGAAGAGCAAGACCTAAAACAAATAACCGATAGAGGTCAAATATCAGGAGTTATCGACACAATCGTCAATAACAACCAAGATAAAGTTCAAGAATACAAAAGCGGTAAAACAAAGTTATACGGATTCTTTGTTGGCGAAGTTATGAAACTTACCAAAGGAAAAGCCAGCCCTGATGTGGTGAATTCAATTTTGAGTGAGAGATTAAGTAATTAGTCACATTTTTTTATTTACATAACAGCACATCTCGTAGATATTCTCAGATTTACGCTACGATATCTTTAATCTCATGACATATAATTTTATTATTTTTTTACCATTTGTCGGCACCATCTTTAAAATTATGTGAGGTTGAGGATGCCTGAAACTTATCCTACTGGAGGGGCGAAAAACTTTATTCATGGTATTGACTATCAAAAATTGTGGCTAATGCTGTTTTTTAGACGTGCAGTGAATAGAAAGTACTTTTTCCGCTTAGCCACGGAAATGAGTTCGGCTGCAGGTTTTGACGATGTTGTTTTCCGGTATGAGCAAAATGGGACAACAGTATGTATGCTTATACAAGTTAAACATAAACAAGATGGCAGCAAGAAGATCTGTGTAGGCGACTTATTGACAAAAAGTGGTGAACTTAACTTATACCAATTCTCATTGTTGGTCAGTCAAATAGGAGACATTGCAGAGTTGTTTAATTGTGGAGATGGCAAGAGAAGTAATAAATTTGCACAAAGCACCCTCAAGCAGAGCAATTGTATCGTATATCTTATTGCGCAAAATGTTCTGTTTTATATATAACCAAAACCTCTCAACTGGATTGAGCTCAGGTGAGTATGGTGGTAGATATATAATCTCAACATTTTTAGGTACCTTTAAATTTTTTGACTTATGCCAACTAGCACAATCCATAACTAAAAAAGCCTCTCTTGTTCCTAAATATTGTGACATTTGCTCAAGAAATATATTCATACAATCAGTAGACTTCTTTCGAAACTAGGATAAAGCAGTAAAAATAGTAATTTTGAGGTAAGGAGAAATGAAGTATGAAATAGTGAAAGAGCTCGATAAAGAGGAGTTTCGTCGACTAACAGGAGTAAAGAGATCAACGTTTAACAAAATGGTAGGGATTTTATGTGAAGAAAATAAAAAAAAGAAAGCTAAAGGAGGAAGGAAAAATAAGCTAAACGAGGAGAATATGCTGCTCATGGTATTAGAATACTTACGAGAATACCGTACATATTTTCACATAAGTCAAAGTTATGGAGTAAGTGAAAGTACGGCATATAAAACTGTAAAATGGGTAGAGGATACTCTAATACAACACCCAGATTTCGCATTGCCAGGACGAAAAGAACTCCTAAAAAGCGACGTGGAATATGAGATTTTGGTGATTGATGCAACGGAAACACCTGTAGAGAGACCAAAAAAAAGCAGAAAAGATTTTATTCAGGAAAGAAGAAAAAACATACACTAAAAACACAAATAATTGCAGAAAAGAAGAGCAAGAAAATTATTTGTACGTCATTTTCAAACGGGAGAAAGCATGACTTTCGGCTTTTCAAGGAGTCAAAAGTGCATGTATCAGAAGGTATAAAAGTTTTAGCCGATGCTGGCTATAGAGGTTTTCAGAAAATTCACAAAAATGTCGAGTTGCCACACAGAAGGATGAAAAAGAGTCCCTTAATTAAGGAAAAAAAGGTAGAAAATCGGGAGCTAGCAAGCAAAAGAGTAGTAGTTGAGAATGTAATTGGTCTGTTAAAAAGATTTAAAATTATTGCAGACAGATATCGCAATCGGAGAAAACGTTTTGGCTTGAGATTCAATTTAATAGCAGGAATTCACAATTTCGAGCTGTCTATATGAGTTTCGAAAGAGGTCTAATGTAATTGGTCTGTTAAAAAGATTTAAAATTATTGCAGACAGATATCGCAATCGGAGAAAACGTTTTGGCTTGAGATTCAATTTAATAGCAGGAATTCACAATTTCGAGCTGTCTATATGAGTTTCGAAAGAGGTCTAGTGTTAACATTTGGTGCAAGCAAACTAGAATTTTCTCCGTTTTGGGGATTAATTGCACTGTAGAGATAAAAATTTTGCCTACCTAATTTTATTTTAACCTTCGTCCTGGTGCCCTTTTTAAACCACCCATGTCCAACTTTCGAATGTGTGCCAAACCTTGATTCATCAAAGAAAAACAGCTCTTTTTTAGGATACTTGCCAATAATTTCATTGAGATTTTTTTTTGAATTCTTCCTGTCTGTTTTTATCTTGTCCATTATGAACTGGCCTTGGTGTAATATATGAAAATTTCATTCTTTGCATATTACGGTGCACTGTGGACTTACTGACATTCAGACCAAATTTTTCCTGAATCTTTATTCTCATTTCTTTAATAGTAATGTTGGGATTTTCTTCTATCCATACTTCAACTTGCTGTAGTTGAACCTGATTTAATTTAGTTTTTCTACGTCGTTGTGGAGGAGCAAACAGTTTTTCTTCTCTGCCAAATTTCAAGAGTTTTACCCACGAAGTTAGTGCGCTTCTTGAAATGCAATATATTTTTGCTACAGCCGTTATACTGTACTTTTTTGCTGCAATTACAGCATTTAGTTTTTTTGAAACATATGCATTATTCCTTACTTTCTTCAGCATTTCTTTTGCTGATTCTACTACTTTTTCATCCAATAATTTTGATCTTAATGCCATTTAAACCTCGCTATTTTACTTACTTCAGTATGGCTTTTTTTTTATTATTATCTATCCGTTTGTTGTGCAGTGGGAATTGGTATTAGTAAAACATTTTGCTGCCTTTTTAGAAATTCAAGGTAATGAAGAATTCAAGGATAAAATAAAGGATTTTTTTATTGTTATAAATGTTGATTTTGACTATGAAAGTCTAGCAAGCAAGGGAATTACAGTCGAAAAAATAGAAACACAGGATGAGTTTCTGAATATAGGCGATAGTGCAAAATATAAGCTTAGAGACTTACGTAATAATATTACTCAATGCTTAAAGCAAAGGATGAGTGCTGGAGGTAGGGAAGTAAGCGATGAAGAAATAAAAGGCTTTTTAAATGAACTAGTGTTTGTAGTGAATTCGCCTAATGACGCTGAGCTAGAAAAGTTAATCAGAAATGAGATAAGTGATGACTTGGCCAGAAGGTTCAAATACTTTGGTGATGATGACTCCGTTCTTAATGCCCTTTCCACAATGATGTCAAGTTGGATGAAGGATAAAAGGGGGCGTTTTCTCACACCAGAAGAAGGAGAAAAGTTTTTTCGAGAAGTCGAAAAGTTGCCTAGTACTTTAGGTAGAATAGAACTGGTGTTAGAGGAAATAAAAAAAGGGCTTGACAGCATGATGGGAGAAAAGTCAGCTTCAGATAATACTCAACAAGCACATTTTCATAAAGAACCTATTTGGTTTAATATGAGGTACCCAGTTAAAACGTTTACTGGAAGAAGAAGTGAATTACAAAAGATACACAAAGAGTTGCACAAAACTACAGGTGAGCAAGCGGAAGTATCACAAATAGTTGTCATTAGCGGTCTTGGGGGAATAGGTAAGAGTGATACCAATTCTCATTATTAGGAGGACAAATAGGAGACATTGCAGAGTTCTCTAATTGCACATGAGTCAACAATAATTTTTATACAAATCAAAATAGCATATTTCCTCCATAATCTTTAATAATTTTACATAGATTAAAGTAGCAAGCTTCCATGGTTCTCTCCGCGGTCTGATATGGCTAGTCTGTATTTTAGCCAAGCCGCATTATACTTGTTAGGAGGAAGTGGACGGCAACATGTTGTTTACGAAGTCTAAGCTTCACTCTATAATCTTGCTTATCCCTTCCATCGGCATTACTACCTTGAGTGAAATTATTGTTTCATGCTCCTCCTACATTTTCTAATAACAAAATTCTGTTTTATTGACTAACATTCTATGCATAATTACAGCTAATTTTCTTGCTACTGCTACAATTGCTTTTTTCATCCCTTTTTTCTTTGCAAGCTTCAATCCCCAGCTTCTCAACTTAAAATTTTTCCTACTGATTGTAAGTAAGACTTGTGCAGCTTCATATAACATAAGACCTGCTGCGAATCAAGCGATAAAAAAAAGGGAAGGAGGGTGAATAAAATCAAGGTTAACTAAAAGGCGTGCTTAAGATTTACAATACCAGCAATAATATTGAACCTCAGGTTATATTTTTTCTGAAAATTGCGATAAACATTCGACATAATTTTAAATATCTTTATCTCTCGGATCTTATTTTCTACTCTCATTCTAAATGATGCTAATCTTCTATTATGCTCTTTCTGCTCTTGAGTTAATGGCTTTTTACGATACTTTTTATATGGAATTATAACATTGCTTTGCAATTTTTGCCAACCTTGATATCCAGAATCGGCATGTTTTATGCTATCAAGTGGTAAATATTTTTCTTGTTTCCTTATGCGAAAATCACTAATTCTACCACGGTATGACTTTGACACTGATAAAATTCTTCCTCCTTCTTCGATAATAATCTCAGTTTTCATAGTGTTGGTTCTTTTTTTTCCTGAATATGATTTCTTCCGTTTTTTACTATCTTCTGGTCTCTGTATTTGCTGTTCTGTAACATCAGCCAAAATCTTCAGTGTTTTTTCTGGCGTCATACTTCTATCTTTTGTGATAGTAACTTTTTTGGCAAGTAATGGCTCTATTTTCTTCAGTAACCTACACACATTTGCGTTGTGCACATTGAACAGGCACCCTAAAAATCTGTGTGTTATGTAAGTGCGATAGTACAAAATTACGCAAAATAACTTATCTTCCAGAGTTGGTAGTTGTGATCTTCTACCATGGCACTTTTTTTGTTTTTCAAGTTTTTCCCACTCAGACCTCACTTTTTCCACCACCTTTTCGAACTCCTCTACAGTTAAACCTGTTATATTACGAAAGTTTCTTGGATGTTTCTTTATGTTATAGTAACTAAAGCTCATTTTTTTACCTTACTCAATCTGCTTATTCTTCTTTTACCTCTCTCACATCATTTTGTCATCACCTTTTGCAGCAGGTCTGTACATATTTTCACATAAGTCAAAGTTATGGAGTAAGTGAAAGTACGGCATATAAAACTGTAAAATGGGTAGAGGATACTCTAATACAACACCCAGATTTCGCATTGCCAGGACGAAAAGAACTCCTAAAAAGCGACGTGGAATATGAGATTTTGGTGATTGATGCAACGGAAACACCTGTAGAGAGACCAAAAAAAAGCAGAAAAGATTTTATTCAGGAAAGAAGAAAAAACATACACTAAAAACACAAATAATTGCAGAAAAGAAGAGCAAGAAAATTATTTGTACGTCATTTTCAAACGGGAGAAAGCATGACTTTCGGCTTTTCAAGGAGTCAAAAGTGCATGTATCAGAAGGTATAAAAGTTTTAGCTGATGCTGGCTATAGAGGTTTTCAGAAAATTCACAAAAATGTCGAGTTGCCACACAGAAGGATGAAAAAGAGTCCCTTAATTAAGGAAAAAAAGGTAGAAAATCGGGAGCTAGCAAGCAAAAGAGTAGTAGTTGAGAATGTAATTGGTCTGTTAAAAAGATTTAAAATTATTGCAGACAGATATCGCAATCGGAGAAAACGTTTTGGCTTGAGATTCAATTTAATAGCAGGAATTCACAATTTCGAGCTGTCTATATGAGTTTCGAAAGAGGTCTAATGAAGGAAAGACAGCATTGTATTATGCAGCTAAATATAATCACCAAGAGCTTGTGGAATTGCTTTTAGCTCATGGTGCATCCATCCTATGACTTGGGCTTTAATAGCTGTAGTACTATAGCTGTTATACTCCAAAAGTAAGTATTAGATATAATAAATAGAAGAAATTAGATAGAATGATTAAAGGGGCAAGGATATAAAGGTTTAACTTAAAATAACCTGATAAAATTTGAATCACACTTCCAAGTGCTGGCACCCATGAAAGTAATGCAACTGCACAAATCAGTAGATTTCTTACGATTTTTGGTGTTTTATGCTCGTTCTCTAGTTTGTGGTATGATTTTCGTATAGAGATTGTTATTCTACCTAAGTACCAGTTAACTATTCCACCAAGGCTTGATCCTAGTACTCCAAAAAATAACATAAGTAGTAGATTGTGATGTGATCTAAAGTACAGCATAGCTTCAAACATAAAGCCTTGGTGTATAGGCAAGATTAACGATGATAATAGGCTGTCTTTAAACAGCAGAAAGTAATCTTCCATATAAATTACCAAGTTGTTGTACCATCTTCATTGTCAGAAATTGTAACCCCCATTTGTTTCAACTGATCCCTTATTTTGTCTGCAGTATCGTAATTTTTATTTTTTTTTGCAATCTTTCTTAAGTCTATCAACCTTTCTATTTCTTGATGATTTACATCCACAGCAAACCACTTTTCATAACTTGACTCAAGAAGACCAATAAATCTGGCACTCTTAACAAAACTCTCAGTTAATTTAAGCTTTTCACTTTCATTACTCATTTTGTTAATTTTTGTAGCCATTTCATGCAATATAGCTAGAGCTTCAGGGATGTTTAAGTCGTTTTTTAAAGCGTCTATAAGATCTTTAGAAATCTCTGCGTTACTTTCATCAATATTCGTTGTATCTAAACCACGTGATAATCGATAAAATTTATTTAAGGTTTCCTGTGCATCAGAAATAACGTTTTCTGTCCAATCAAGTGGTTTTCTGTAGTGAGTTTTGAGCAGTGCATAGCGTATTACTTCACCCTTTATTCCACTATCTAGCAAATCTCTTACTTTGACTATATTAAATAAGGACTTGCTCATTTTTTCTTCATTTACTGTAAGAAAGCCGTTATGTATCCAGTATTTTGCAAACATTGATCCAGCAAATGCAGACTTACTCTGTGCAATTTCATTTTCATGGTGAGGAAATTGTAAATCTATGCCGCCACCGTGAATGTCAAAATCCTTGCCAAGGTAAGCATATGACATCGCTGAACACTCTATATGCCATCCTGGTCTTCCTTCTCCCCATGGGCTATCCCAATAACTTGAAAGTTTGTAGTCAATATCATTTGCAGGCTTCCACAGCACAAAATCTCCAGGGTGCTTTTTATTTTCATTAACTTCAACTCTGCTACCTGGAACCAATTCATCAGTTTTTTTTCCTGATAAAGCACCATATTCATGATAAGATTCTATATTAAAATACACGTGTTTGTCAGATTCGTAAGCGTGGCCTGATTGCAGCAAATGTTCAATTAATTTTATAATATAATCTACGTTTTCCGTTGCTTTTGGTTCGTATGTTGGTTTTTTACAATTTATGCTTTCCATATCATCATGAAAAGCTTTAATGTAATATGTGGTTATACTTTCTATGTTGCTATTTTTCTCACTTGCTGCATTAATTATCTTATCATCAATGTCGGTTATGTTACGCACATAGGTAACTTTGCCATAACAAAACTTAAGTAGCTGAAATAACACATCATACACAACAACAGACCGTGCATTGCCTATATGTGCTGTGTCATATACTGTTGGTCCGCAAACATACATTTTCACATGATCTTTATCGATAGGTGTAAAAAGCTCCTTTTTTTTTGTTAAGGTGTTGTAAAGCCTAACCATATACGAAGCTTTTGAGAAAAGAAAATGCCCCAATGATAAGTTGTGGCCCTTTGACTACTACAACAAGAGTAAGCAATAGTCCACACAATGATATTAAAATTCCCAATATAGATAGAAACCCATCTTTACTCATAATACCAAGTGAAATAAGAGTCGTACCAATTGCAGGAATGAAGTTAGTAAGAGGTAGTGGAAGAGCTATTGATAACGCACAAAGCAGCATTATAAAAGCTAAAATTTTTTCACCGGGCCCATAGAAAATAAAAGACATTCTTGGTCTCATGAACTTTTCTATTTTTTTTAATGCTGGAGAAGTTTTTTCCACCACAAGAGCTAGTGTTGAACGCTGAAAAGATCTTCTTTCTAGCCAACTGGGCATCCAAGGAGAATCAAATCCAAATAAAAGCTGCAATGAGAATAAGATTAAAGGTATAGAAAGAATAGTTGTATAACCAGGTGGAACCGGTATAGGCACCGATAGCGGCAAGGAGAAGATGATTATTAAAATACCAAAACCACGCTCATGCAAAGCTGTTTTAATGTCAAACAAAGTTACTTTATCGCTATCATTGTTATTGGTATCTGCAACTTCTTTTAGAATATCAGAAGCTAATTTATCACTTTTAGTCAACTTATCATTTTTTGACACGAAAAACCTTTGATAAAAATAATTCTTAACACAATTATTGTTTTATTTCAATATGCATTATTCATTTTGCGCTAGTAATTCGTTCTTTTGTTAAAGTGTTGTAAAGCTTTTAAGAAGAGAAAGTGCTCCGGTTATAAGTTGTGGTCCTTTGACTATTACAACAAGAGTAAGCAACAACGCACACAATGACACTAAAACTCCCAATATGGATAGAAACCCGTCTTTACTCATAATGCTAAGTGAAATAAGAGTTGTGCCAATTGCAGGAAGGAAGTGAGTAAAAGGTAATGGAAGAGCTATTATTATTGCACAAAGCAACATCATAAAAGCCAGAATCTTCTCACCAGGCCCATAGAAAATGAAAGACAGTCTTGGCTTCATGAATTTTTCTATTTTTTCTAATACAGGGGAAGTTTTCTCTACCACAAGAGCTAGTGTTGAACGCTGAAAAGATCTTCTTTCTAGCCAACTGGGCATCCAAGGAGAATCAAATCCAAATAGAAGCTGCAGTGAGAATAAGATTAAAGGTATAGAAAGAATAGTTGTATAACCAGGTGGAACCGGTATAGGCACCGATAGCGGCAAGGAGAAGATGATTATTAAAATACCAAAACCGCGCTCATGCAAAGCTGTTTTAATATCGAACAAAGTTACTTTATCGCTATCATTGTTATTGGTATCTGCAACCTCTTTTAGAATATCAGAAGCTAGTTTTTTATCTTTAGTTAGTTTCTCACTTTTTTGCACAATTATCCTTTAATCAAACTATTCCTTTTAAACTAACGTAATTATTGCTGTATTTCAATATTTGTTATTTATTTCATACCAACATTTCATCTCTTTCATTTTTTAACCTGACTAAGTTTTTAAACAGATGACATGCACTAAGGTGCATGTCACGAAGTATGAGGACGCTAACGATCTGGTTCATTAGACGATAATTTTTCTGAGTCCTTAAGCTCCTGTTTAAGGTTTTTGATGCCTTTTCCTAAATCACCCATAACTTGTGGTAATCTACCTGCACCAAACAGAACTAAAATTATTATTAAGACTAGAAACAATTGCCATGGTCCTAAACTCATTTTCACCTCCATTTAAAATATTGACCTTTAAATGTTAAAACTTGACTGAAGTCAAGTAACACATAGATTATATCACCTTTATTTAATTATAAATCAAGGTTTTTTAATTATTTTATAACAATTCCAAACTAGATTGTTTTCTTGCAGCGAATAAGTGGAAACTTTTCGCTTAACTATAGAGTAGAGGAGAGCTCACTAAAAAACTTTGCTAGCGTATCATCTCTAGGCCTATGGTATATATCGCTAGAAACCCCTGATTGAATAATTTTACCATTTTTCATTACATAGATAAAATCTGCAACTTTCAATGCTTCTTGCGGGTCATGAGTTACCATTAGCACAGGGATATTTTTACTTCTAAAAAGGGACAATATATGTTGTCTTATTCGGCACTTGAGCAGTATATCCAAATTAGAAAATGGTTCATCTAACAACACAACATCAGGGTTTTGTGCCATCACTCTTGCTATTGCAACTAATTGTTGTTGTCCTCCAGATAAGGCGTTAGGGTACATATTTTCATATTTTTCTATATTGAGTAACTTCAAGATTTCCAATGCAATTAGGTGCTTTTCTCTCTTGGAAGAGCTGCGGATAGCAAAGGTTATATTTTCTACTACTGTTTTGTGAGGAAATAATGCAGAATGCTGAAAAATCAATCCGATATTTCTATGCTCTATAGCGACTGATGCCTTATTGCTTGCAACTAACCTATCATTTATAAAAATAGTTCCAGATTTTGGATTTTCTATCCCTGCAATTAATTTCAAAATTGTTGACTTGCCACAGCCAGAATGCCCCAATAAACATGCAACACTTCCTTTTTTTACTTTAATGTTTATATTGCTTAAAGCAAAGTCGTCTTGATTGTTATAGAAATAACCAATATTGTTAACTAGCATTAATCTTACTTAAACCATGTTATTAAATATAATAGCATTATACTCAAGAAGTACAGAAATGTTTTTTGTCGTCATAAATTGGTTATGCAAGAAATCTAGAAAAGAGAAGGATTTTTTGCTATAACTTTACATAAATGTTAGGAAACACGGGACTATAGCTCAGCAGGATAGAGCGTTGGACTCCTAATCCGAAGGTCGTGCGTTCGAATCGCACTAGTCCCACCACATTAAATTTCATGGAGATTTTTTTCACAAATACACACACCTATCCAGTGTCAAGCACTGGAATCTTGGCAACCCCTACGTTATCCCGCCGCGGTATCTCTAGATCCCGCTAACAAGCAGTGGGATGACGAATTGCTTAACCGTCATACCGCGATTCATTCGCGGTATCTCTTAGCATAGATCCCGCTAACACGTAGCGGGATACTTGACCTTTACAGGGATGACGGTTGTCGTTTAGTTATAAATATTTAAGAAATTTACCAAATAAAAAAAAGGCAAAAGAAGCCCCAAGTAGCGAGTTTTGACTCTATATTACTGTAAGTGGCGCTGTAATAATGTGCTAACGCTTAAAATAAGCGCGATTTGGCTGAATGTAGAAAAAATAAAAAAGACATGCAGCCGCTATAATTTTATGTAATCCGCCAATAAATACCCTGAGTTTTTTACTGAATTTTGTCATTGAGCCTGCAGGTCAAAAACAAGTTTTGAGTCATAAATACCCTTATTATCATAATAAGGGGCCTGGCGGAGTTTGTCAAGCAAGTTTTTTCGTTTCTACTGAATGACAATTGTGGCTTGGGAGGTAGTGCAAGAAGTCTACTGATGGCTTTCAAAGCAGTTGAGCTTAATTATTAGAGTAGTAATGTTTATTTTTATATTGACTATTGAGGTTTATTATTTTATAACTAAAAACTTAGTTATTTTAATGAGCTTGAGTTTATAACATATGCCTACGATAAATCAATTAATACGTAAAGGTAGATTAGGATTGACCCATAAGAAAAAGGTACCAGCTTTGGGAAAAAGCAACCCTCAAAGGAGAGGTGTTTGCACTAAGGTGTATACTACAACTCCTAGAAAGCCTAACTCAGCACTCCGTAAAGTAGCCAGAGTAAAAATTAGTGGGTATGGTGAAGTGACGGCTTATATACCTGGTGAAGGTCATAATTTACAAGAACACTCTGTTGTTTTGATACGTGGTGGGCGGGTTAAAGATTTGCCAGGTGTGCGTTATCACATAATAAGAGGTGCCCTTGATCTGCGTGGTGTGCAAAATCGAAAGAAAGCTCGTTCAAAATATGGTGTAAAGAAATCTGGTTAAAGTTTATGGCTCGTCGGAATAAAGCAAAAAAAAGAGAAATAAGTCCTGATTCGCGTTACGGCAGTGTTTTGCTGATGCGTTTCATTAATACAATCATGAAATGTGGTAAAAAATCTACTGCAGAAAAGATTATCTATGACGCTTTGTCTTTAGCTGAAAAGAAAATAGGCGAAGGTGGGTTATCAATTTTTGAGACAGCAGTAGGAAATGTTACTCCTTCTATAGAAGTGCGTTCTCGACGCATTGGTGGTGCAACTTATCAAGTACCTGTTGAAGTTCGACAAGATAGAGCGGTTTCTTTAGCGTTAAGGTGGATTGCTAAAGCAACTTCTGCTGCTCGAAAAAAGAGTGGAAAAACCACTGTTGATTGTTTGCAATCTGAAATACTGGATGCTTATAATAAACGCGGTGGTGCGTTTAAGATGTGCGAAGAAAAATATAAAATGGCTGAAGCTAATAAGGCATTTTCTCATCTTCGTTTTTAATGTTAGCTAATTAATTGTGATATGGAAATTGGAATATCTAAATACAGAAATATAGGGATAATGGCTCACATAGATGCTGGTAAGACTACCACAACAGAGCGTATTTTATTTTATACTGGTAAGCAAAATAGAATTGGTGAAGTGCACGATGGTGCAGCTTCTATGGATTGGATGGAGCAGGAAAAAGAGCGTGGTATTACAATCACATCTGCTGCAACAACATGTTTTTGGAATGATCATAGGGTCAATATAATAGACACTCCTGGTCACGTTGATTTCACTATTGAAGTTGAGAGATCTTTAAGGGTTTTGGATGGTGCAGTTGCTGTATTTGATGGAGTTGCTGGAGTTGAACCTCAATCTGAGACAGTGTGGCATCAAGCTGATAAATATAGCGTTCCTCGTATCTGCTTTGTTAATAAGATGGATAGAATAGGGGCAAATTTTTATCGATGTGTTGATATGATAAAGACGAAGCTTGGTGCAGCACCTTTAGTTATTCATTTACCAATAGGGAGTGAGAAAGATTTCAAAGGTATAATTGATCTTATTTCTATGAAAGCCATTATATGGCAAGAAGAAACGTTGGGCGCTAAATTTTCTTATGAAGATATTCCTTCTGATTTGCTTGATAAGGCTCAAGAATATCGAAATCTTTTATTAGATGCTGCAGCTGAGATGGATGATGAAGCGATGAATACTTACTTTGAGTCTAATGATCTGCCAGTAGATTTACTGAAAAAATGCGTGAGAAATGGGACCATTAAAGGAAAATTTGTTCCTGTGTTATGTGGATCAGCTTTTAAAAATAAAGGCGTACAACCACTTTTAGATGGTGTGGTTGACTTTTTACCTTCTCCTATTGATGTTGATGTAATTGTTGGAATTGATCCTAAAGATTCAGAAAAGAAAATTGAGGTCAAACCTTCAGAAAAAGAAAAATTTGTTGCTCTTGCATTTAAAGTGATGACGGATAAATTTGTAGGCAGCTTGACGTTTATCCGTATTTATTCTGGTAAATTAAAGTCTAAATCTACCGTTTCAAATGCGTTAAAAAACGAAACTGAAGGGATTGGCAGAATGTTACTTATGCATGCAAATAACCGAGAAGATATAACTGAGGCTAGGGCTGGAGATATAGTTGCTTTAGTTGGGCTAAAGAAAACAACCACCGGAGATACTTTATGTTCTGTTGATTTTCCTATATTATTGGAGCGTATGGAATTTCCTGAGCCTGTTATTGAAATTGCTGTGGAACCTAAAACCACTTCAGATCAGGAAAAATTAGGTATTGCTCTAAATAGGTTGGTTGCAGAAGATCCTTCTTTAAGAATGTCAGTAAATGCGGAAAGTGGCCAGACTATATTGAAAGGCATGGGTGAGCTCCATCTTGAGATTATTGTTGATAGAATGAAGCGCGAATTTAACGTTGAGGCTAACGTCGGTGCTCCTCAGGTTGCATATCGTGAAACTATCACTAAATCTGTTGAAATTGATTACACTCATAAAAAACAATCTGGTGGAGCTGGTCAGTTTGCTAAGGTTAAAATAAAATTTGAACCTCTTGAGCCTGGTTCTGGGTTTCAATTTGAAAGTAAAATTGTAGGTGGTGCTATTCCAAAAGAGTATATTCCTGGGGTAGAAAATGGCTTGGAGTTGATAAAAGAAGGTGGTATAATTTCGGGATTTCCGTTGATTGATTTTAAGGCTACCCTTCTTGATGGTGCTTTTCATGAGGTTGATTCTAGTCCTTTAGCTTTTGAACTTGCTGCTAAAGGTGCTTTTAAAGAGATGGCAAATAAAGCTGGTCCAAAAATGCTGGAGCCTATAATGAAAGTTGAAATCATTACTCCTGAAGAATATATGGGTGATGTTATGGGTGATATAAATAGTAGAAGAGGAAATGTTGCTGATATGCTCGATTTAGGTAATAATAGTAAAATAATTACTGCTTCGGTACCTCTTGCAAATATGTTTGGTTATATCAACGTTTTGCGTTCTATGTCTCAGGGAAGGGCGCAGTATAGTATGCATTTTTCTTGTTATGAGCAAGTGCCACAATATGTGGTTGATGAGTTAAAGTTAAAGTATAATTAAGGGTAATAATTATGACAGCAGTAGTGGAAGCATTTGGAAAGCCGCATGTAAATGTGGGAACAATAGGACATGTGGATCATGGGAAGACGACGTTAACAGCGGCGATAACAAAGCATTATGGAAATTTTATAGCGTACGATCAGATAGATAAGGCGCCAGAAGAAAGGAAAAGGGGGATAACGATAGCAACAGCGCATGTTGAGTACCAGACGGAAAAAAGGCATTATGCACACGTTGATTGTCCTGGACATGCTGACTATGTAAAGAACATGATAGTAGGTGCAGCACAGATGGATGCGGCGATACTGGTAGTGTCGGGGGTTGATGGGCCAATGCCACAAACGAGAGAGCATATATTGCTAGCGAAGCAGGTAGGTGTTGGATATATCGTGGTGTATATAAATAAAGCTGATGTTGCTGATGCTGATATGATAGATTTGGTAGAAATGGAAGTGAGGGAATTGCTGAATAAATACAGATTTCCAGGGGATGAAGTGCCTGTGGTAGTGGGGTCTGCATTGAAAGCGCTGGAGGATGACAGCAGCGAATATGGAAAGAAATCAATAGACAAATTGATGGAAAAGTTAGATGAATATGTGGCGGTTCCACCGAGGCCTGTGGATTTACCATTTTTATTGCCAATCGAGGATGTATTTTCGATATCGGGGCGAGGAACGGTGGTAACAGGAAGGATAGAGAAGGGAGAGATAAAGACGGGAGAAGAGATAGAGATAATAGGTCTGAAGGGGACGCAAAAGACGATATGCACAGGTGTAGAAATGTTTAAGAAGTTGCTGGATAAGGGAAGTGCAGGACTCAATGTAGGGATATTACTAAGAGGGACAAAAAGGGAAGAAGTGGAGAGAGGGCAAGTATTAGCAAAACCGGGGACGATAACGCCGCATAGAAAGTTTAAGGCGGAGGTTTATATATTAAAGAAAGAGGAAGGAGGAAGGCATACACCATTTTTTGCGAATTACCAGCCACAGTTTTATTTAAGGACAACGGATGTAACTGGGAGCATAAAATTGCTAGATGGGAAGGAGATGGTAATGCCAGGAGATAATGTGAGTGTAGAAGTAGAATTGCAAGTACCGATAGCAATGGATAAGGGATTGCGTTTTGCGATAAGAGAAGGCGGTAGAACTGTTGGTTCTGGTGTTGTTTCTGAAATTTTGGAGTGAGAGTTTGAGTTATAGGAGTGTAGCTCAATTGGTAGAGCGCTGGTCTCCAAAACCAGAGGTTGTAGGTTCAATTCCTATCGCTCCTGCATTAATGTTGTGGTGAAAATGTTAAAAAGTTTGTGTATTTTTTTCTATGATATAAAGCAAGAAATACGAAGAATTGCTTGGGTAAAGAAACAGGAGGTGTTGTCATCTCTATTTGTTGTGATGATTGTTATATTATGCTTTTCGATTTTCTTCTGTTTTGTGGATTTTATGTCTCTTTACGTAATTAAGGCTTTATTTGGAATTATTTATGGAATGTGAATATAAATGGTATATCATTAGAGTTGATTATGGATATGAGCAAAATATACGCGAATTGGTAAGTAATGCTGTTTATTTTAAGGAAGTGTTTATTCCTTATCAAACGGTATGTAATTCAAAGTCTGATATAAAAGAGTTATGTGAAGTGTATGTATATATGCATCTATGTGATGAAAGCAAAAATATTTTGAATCAAACGCCTGGATTCTGCAGTGGTGAATCTGGTGATTTTGAGATGATTTCAGATGATGAGATAAGTTTAAAGTGTAAAGAATTTAATAGATATAAATGGTATATCTTGAGAGTTGCTTCCAATTGTGAAGAGAAAGTGCGCCAACATATATTGGAAAATTCTATGAGATTGAGTGTTAATGGTTACTTTAAGGAAGTTTTTATTCCATATGAAGAGCTAAGTGAAGTAGAGTTGAAATCTAAGAAAATTGCTACACGAAGGAAATGCTTTCCTGGTTATGTCTTTTTATACGTGAATTTATGCGATGAAGTATTGAATTTTATCAATAATATACCAAAATCTCTTAAGGTTTATGGGTTTTTGAAAAATGGTAATATTCCAAAGGTGATTTTGGAAGATGAGATTCACTCAATGTGTAATGCACTTTATAATGCTCAAGAGACAAAGAAGTTAGGTTATGGTTATGAAAAAGGTGAAAAAGTGAAAATTAATGATGGTCTTTTTCAAAATTTTACTGGTAAGGTAAATATGGTAAACGATGAGAAAAAAATTATTAATGTGGAAGTATCAATTTTAGGTAAGCCGACAATAATAGAGCTTGATCTGGCTCAAGTAGAGAAAATAGAGGATTAATTATGAGTGTTATAGTTGCTAAGATTAACTTACTTATGGAAGCTGGGAAAGCAATTCCAGGACCGAAAATTGCTTCAGTACTTGGTCCACGTGGTATACCTGTTCCTAAGTTTTGTGAAGCTTTTAATAAAGTTACTAGCGCTGCTAACGCTAATTATAAAGTAGGCGATTTAGTAACAGTGCGAATTTCCATAAAGGATGATCGCTCTCATGATTTTACTGTCAGCGGCCCACCTGTGGCTTATTTACTTAAGCAGGAGGCTAAATTAAGTAAAAGTTCTGGTAATCCTGGTAAAGAATTAGTGGCTAAATTACCTATGTCTGCTATAATTAAAGTGGCAAAGTGCAAGATGGTTGATATGAAAGTGGATAATGAAGATTCAGCAGTGAAAATGGTTGTAGGCACTGCAAAATCTATGGGTATAGAAGTTGTGGAAGGTTAGGTAAATGAATACATATAATGATAATCCTAAGCAGTGTTTGAAGAAGATTATTGAGTCTGCTTCAGCAAAATTTAATGAATCAGTTGATATTGCAGTCAATTTAGGCGTAGATTCACGTAAATCTGAAGAGCAGGTGCGTGGTACAGTAGTTTTGCCTAAAGGTATCGGGAAGAATATTAAAGTAGCTGTTTTCGCTCAAGATAAACATTTATTAGAAGCTGAAAAAGCTGGTGCTGATATTGCAGGAGGAGAGGATTTAGTTGAAGAAATAAAAAAAGGTAGAAAATTAGATGTTGATTGGTGCATTACTACTCCTGATTTTATGGCAAAAATCACCCCTATTGCAAAAGTATTGGGTGCTAAAGGGCTGATGCCTAATCCTAAATTTGGTACTGTGACTTCTAACATTGCAGAAGCTATTAAAACCATTAAGTCTGGTCAGATAAAATTTAGAACAGATAAAAATGGTGTTATTCATGGTAAATTAGGAAATATTAAATTTGATATTGATGACTTGCTAGAAAATTTAAAAGCCTTTCTTAAAGTAATTAAAGATAATAAACCTATTTCTGCGAAAGGAATTTACTTTAAGGGTGTTTTTTTAAATTCAACTATGGGTGAAGCTTATAAGATAAGCAAAGTGGAAGATATAATTTAAGGGAGTGATACCGTGAAGCGTAAAAATAAGGATGAATTTATACAGAGCACAATAAACGTATTTGTAAATAATGATTTCTTGATATTAGTAAATTTTAAATCTATAAATGCTAATGATTCATTAACTCTGAGGAATAGCCTGAAGTCTATAGCAGGTGGGGTATTAGTAGTTAAAAACACTCTAGCGCGCTTGGCTTTGGAAAGGACTGGTAAATTTTCTTATTTATCAGGCAAATTTTCTGGTTCTGTTGCTATTATATACTCTAGTGGCATAGTAGAAGCTGCAAAGTTAATAGTTGATTTTATTAATGCTAACAAAGAAAAAATGTCTGTGATTTGCGCGGCTCATATAAATGAATTGTTAACAGTGGAAGATGTTAACAAACTGGCTAAGTTGCCTTCTCTGGATGAATTGCGTGTTAAAATTATGCGTTTAATATCTTATGATATTCCTGCTCGATTGGCGTTGTCTATTAATTCATCTTCGATGAGGCTTATGAGAGTTTTGGATTATTATAGTTCTAAAAAATAAATTTGTTGTTAAGTAAGGTGGTAATTATGAGTAATGTAACAAGTGATTTGGTTGATAAAATATTATCTTTAAACCTATTAGAGGCTTCTGAACTTGTAAAAGTTCTAGAAGAGAAAATAGGGTTGCCTGCTGGTTCTTTTCTTGGTGGGGCTGTTGGTGTTGGGGCGCCTATTAGTGATAATGCTGCTGCTCCTGCTGCTCAAGAAAAAGCTGAGTATAAAGTTGTAATTAAAGAAATTGATGCGAGTAAAAAAATAGGAGTTATTAAAGCTGTAAGAGAAGTTAATTCTACATTGGGTTTAAAAGAAGCAAAAGAGTTGGTTGAATCTTTACCTAAAGATTTAACTGCTAATGTTCCTAAAGACGAAGCAGAAAAAATCAAGCAAAAACTTATTGAAGCAGGAGCAACTAAAGTGGAGCTTGAATAATATTTAATGTATTAATTTTATATTGATATAGCTCTTTTAATTAGTTTGGGGTATTTTAATGGTTGATTCTTCTTATATGTACGCTTCTGGTGCTTTTGTTCCTAGAGTTTCTTATTCTAGGTCGATTGATTTAAAAGATTCTTTATTGGATTTGGTTAAGGTTCAAAAAGAATCGTATGATTCATTTGCTCCTAAGAATAAGGGTAATGAAAGACTTGAAGTTATCTTTCATACAATCTTTCCAATAAATGATCCTTTGCGTAGGGCTACTATTGAGTTTATAAGTTGTAGGGTAGATGATCCTAAGTATGATGAATCTGAGTGTATAAAGCGTGGTGTAACTTTTTCTGCTCAGGTTATTGCTTCTATACGTCTTGTTGTTATGCAGGATGGTATTTCTCTTGATGAATATAAATCGATTAAAGAGAGTGGAGATCATTCTAAACTTGCAACCGTTGTAAAATCTATAGAAGAGCAGGAAGTCCACTTTTGTGGGTTGCCTATGATGACTGATAAGGGCACTTTCATCATTAATGGTGTAGAAAAAGTTATTGTCTCACAAATGCATAGGTCTCCTGGTGTATTTTTTGATAGCGATAAGGGAAAACTTACAATTCTGGTAAATTGATCTATTCTGCTAGAATTATTCCTTATAGGGTTCTTGGCTTGATATTGAATTTGATGTTAAAGACCATTTGTATTTTCGTGTTGATAGAAAAAGAAAATTGCCAATCTCAGTTTTGTTAAAGGCGTTAGGTCTATCAAATAATGATATACTCGATAGATTTTATGAGAAAATAAAGTATGTAAAACATAAAGATGGTTGGAAAGTGCCTTTTGTTCCTGATAAATTTAAAGGAGTGAGGTTGCCTTTCGACTTAATGGATATTGAAGGTAATGTGCTGCTTAAAGCTAACGTTCGTATTACCTCAAGACTAGCTAAAAAAGCTATATGATAATGAATGAAGAGTATCTGGTTCCTTTTAATTCTATATGTGGTTTATTCCTCGCAGAAGATTTAATGGATAGTGCTAGCTCTACGAAAATTTTATCTGCTGGTGAATCTATAAAGCTGGAAGACATAAAGAAGCTTGAGTTATTGTCTGTGG
>BMAO01027402.1:0-14140 GCA_019973975.1 Trichonephila clavata
CAATCACTGATTTATTACAAAATTTACAGTTCCTTATGTGAATATAATCACTGTCTTTTTAAGCAACTTCATATAGTAACTAAGATAAAGTTCTGTAGTTTTTGTAAAAATTAAAATATCTCTTATCCTGAAGGTCATTTCAAAAATGAATAACATAGCAACATATCAAAATTGAAAAAATTTAATATTTTTTCAAAAACTTTTGATACAGAATATGCCGCGTTAATGATATTTTTTGTAAATTGTTACCCATTTTTTCTCATTTTAGTAATAATTTCTTTTTTCCCCTTAATTTTAGCATATTTTTCTTAAAATGTACTAAACAAATCTAAAAACAGCCAAAAATCTCCATTTCTCCATCTTTTTTTTAAGAATTTGTCGCAAGTAGTGATACCTTAAAGCCTGCTGGGCTAGATTTGCGGAAGCACAAAATGGAAAAGTTCTAAATTATATAACCTAAATTCCCGTATAAGTCACAGTTTGAAAAAATATTTTTTAAAAACTGTATATTGTCTACAAAAAAAGCAGTTTATATATTCCTCGCGTTTAATGGTTGGTATCTCAGCAAATGACGTGGATTTTCTTCATCCGTTGCCAACAATTGAAAAATAAAAGTCAATTCAAACATCCCTTTTTTTTCGTTATTGATATATTTAATACGATGGTATACTTTTCGGATGATCTATTCATATTGCAACATCTCATTGTACTCAAATATTCATCTAAAGTTTTTTTAAATTTCGTTACAAAATTTGACATCTGTGAAATAGTTAATAGCAGTGCCAAAGTTATTTCCGCATATTCGAGCCTTTTTCTCTCTTTATAAATTATCAAAATAATCTCCAGATATATGGTAATATATCGAAACTATACAAAAATTAATTACCCATTAAGTTCAAACAATGTCGACTACGCATTATAATTTTTTTCTCTAAATGAACTTGCATATTTAGATTAATTATGCCTGCTTAAGCAGTGTAACCTTTACAACAGACGATTAACATATCAGCAAGAAAAATACCCGCGTAATTAGATTAGTTAATTTTCCATGAATAATTGATTTAAAGTAGGCGATACTAATATGGAAGAGAATTTTCAGCCTAAGCAATATTTATAATTAATCTGTTATTTAAATAGTCAACTAGAAATTGGTTCAAAATAAAGATAATAAATTTAGATAGAGCTAAATATTTAACAATACGGGGAAATAGTAGCAACCAAATTTACGAGGATTAAAAATTGCGATCAAAATAAAAATTATATAGATTCAGAAATATATGGTACAGTTTTTTTTAAAAATATTATTCAACTTAAGAAAAATATTTCTTCAACAATATTGTATTTCGCTACATTTTTAATACTTAGTTTAGGCTAACTATTCCTTTTTATTCTTTTCACTTTTCTATGAAATTCTAAATGCCCCTAAAATTATTTTTATGATACGATTCAATTAAGAATCTTTTTCTTCTACGTCTATTCTAGTTTCCATTTTTTCACGGAATTCGACGGCAATATTTGCTACTTATGAAAAATTAATTTTATTCACCATTCGAACTTTATATTTGTATGTTTTTTAAGTTTGTTAGATCAAGAAAATGCATAAGAGACTTCTTTCAGCTGATCATTTATTGTAATAGTTTTCCGCATTAATCGAAGATAAGTAAGTGCTTTATATTTTTCCTTAAAAAGATTTTAGTTTCTTAACTGATTAATAAATTCTCTTAGTCACACTAATATTTAATTATTTAATATTTACGATTACACCAGCTTTTTTATATTTTGGAATGACTTATATTTTAGATGTGGGACTCTAGTTTCTGACTGTATATAGCAGCTCGCTCTGCTATTGTTTTAATTTAATTGGTTTATGTCCTTAAGTTATGATTAGTCAATGAGATAAAATCGGTGATAAAGCATATTTTTAATTTAAAAACAATTTATTTTTAATTATTATAATTATGACCTTATAATGAGCAACCAAGTAAAAACTTTGCGATTAAACATTGAAATTTTTCTCTTTGACGTAATTAAAAATTAAAATATTGAAAGTGTCAAGTTGCTAAATATTCAGAGGAAAGTAGAATCAAAAATGTCTATTTGAAGTTTCTCTTGAATTTTTAATAATTCTGTATAAATACAAGTTCATCACATAAAGCTGACGAAGTTCAGTGAGAAGTGTTTACAATGCTATACGGCAATATTATAAAGTGAAGAATTTAAATTTTGAAAATATTATTGGTATCTTTGATGCAATATTAGTTTTATTTAAGAGAGGAGAAACGGTGAAATATCATTTCGCAAATTAATTCATTTGATATTTTATTGCCCATAACATATGCCATAAAAATTCAATTAATATATCTCTTAAGTATAATAAATAATTAAAATTCATTCGTTTTATTTGTGTAACAGCTTCGACATAAGTTTTCCCTAGACAAAAATAAAATATTTGCATTGATTGAAACGATTATTTGTATCATTCTTAATATAAATTCTTAAATTATCGATAGAAAAAATGCGTGCTTTCAAGTTATCCTTTAACTGCGTCCAAATACGTAATAGGAGATAGTTTGTTAAAAATAAACTTATCTTGTATTATTATGGAGGAGTGCTTTTTGAATTAATGTACCACTAAGAACTGGAATGTGGTAAAAGTTTAATTCTTTTACAGGACAACGAGGGGAAAATTAAATATAAATTATTATAATCAGCATTCGATTAAAAATTAACATTGTATTTCCTGTCTTACATGAAGATTTTTGATCTACGCAGTTATGGAGATCTCGCATCCAAACTTATAATCAGAAGTCCATAGGTCAAAATAGTACCTAAAACCGTGAGGACAGATTCCTTTGTGAAAAAAATAAGATTACACGCTGATAGGACAAAGACTTGTCCCTCAAAAAATGCTCTTTCAACAGTAGAATTTTCTGAAATGACACCTGAAACAGCCCTAAGTTCATATTTCTTTCGAATAGTTTGATCGAATTTGTTCATCTCTATTGGGACTTCACCAGGAATCCAAAACATCGATATCAAAGATATGAGTGCACTGAGCGAATTGAATAACGTGTCCGATAAGAAAGATAACCCACCATTTCTATACGAATAGAATATTAATTGTCCCAACATCGCAAAGCAGCACGAGAAGCTGGCTGAACATATAATGAACATTATCGGGGAGAAAACATCTTGTGTTTTTTCGAGAAGTTTGATGATTCTTCTTCGGCATTTCAGATATTTGATTTGAACATCGACAGTAAATGTCTTGGATGGACATTTCTCAAGTTCCTTGGTCAGATTGCTGAAAGAACAACTGCAACGGTGGCATGCAGTGCAAAACACCAAAACTACCAGATTGGAGAACGTAGGGTAGAAGAAAAAATACACGAATGACTTGCTGTACACGATTAAATGTTTTAACATCTCCGACTCCAAAGGAATTTTGTAAAAGAAGAAAACGATTGCGTAGTTGTCGCCTCCGAATTTATAAATAATCAAGAAAGTGGCTCCGTATGAGAACAGAAGAATCAAAACACAACTTGTTACAGTATTTATCATTTTTTGTGAAAATGGGTGACATATGAAAAAAGTTTTGTACAGCAAAGATGTCAAAGAACGCCTTTTACGAATTAACATCGCCATTACTATCATAGTAGTTGAAATACTGTACAACTTTTCTACGACAATTTTAAGCAGCAGATTATCATGAGCAATCGCTATAAAATACAATACAGATGTATCTAAATAAATAACCACCATTGCTATCTGTAAAATGGCAGCAATAAACGAGTTCTTAAAACTTGGCTTTTGATTTTGAACAAATCCAAACCATCTCAGAATAGTTACTGCAGTCATACTCCTTTTATAAGAACACGTTTTTTGCAGATTGATGTCTCACAGTTATTAGTGGTCATAAAAATGCCATTCAAAGTGAATTCTGAATCTGTAACATCTGTTGTTTGGAATAATGCAAAAAAGACAAGAGTTGGCTTCTATATGTAGACTTAAGACAAAATAGGAAAAATTAATAGTAAAAAAATCAACTATGATTGATTAAGTTTATCTATTAAATAGTCATTCTCTAAATTATGCTTCCACGTGTTATGCAAATTCAATATTCAAATCGCTATTTTTGAAAATTTTCATTTTAAAATACAAAGCTTGATTGAAGACACACCAATGCAAGAAAGAAGTCTCTTCTGATAAATTGAAACATAAAAGATAATGATTTTTATTTTGAACACTGATAACCATGTTTCTATGGAAATCTTTTGTATATAGAAAAGACGTAAAAGAGAGAATAAACTCATCATGAAAAAACTTTAAATTAGAAACAATTCGTGTAAGCTATATAAAATATAAAACTGTTCTTTATTCATCTAAGTTATGGCTGTATTTACAGTAGCACACACATATATATCAAGATGAGGAAACAATACTGTCAGTGTTTAGTGAGTTGAAAGCCTGCACGCGCGTAAGCGAAAACCGTTGCAAGCCAGTTATTCAATCGTTAACTGTAGAATTTCCTCATTGAAAGCTCGCAAGTTTTGTGCATATCATCTTCATTGACTTTTTCTTGAATATGATTCGAATCTTTCTATTGAATTTGAACAAGTCAAAGAGGGTCTTTTGTTCTGTTTTATTAGAAATCACGAAGCAATGGAACAACACTGTTGTCATTAATTGCCACTGTTGATTTTTCTGTGTAATAAGAATAAGCAAACTGATTCTACCACATGTATATTTTCTTTATCTAACAAACATCTGATTTTATCATTGATGTAATGAAAGTTATTTTTCGAATATTTCATAAAATAATCCCAAGGATTAGAATACTTAAAAAAAAACTCAAACAATAACTGTGCAATACTTTTAATAACTCAACTAGATAATAAGATCGGCAATAGATCTCTTTTATAATTTTAGTATCATATCTTCTTTCGTTGTGACATCTTTGATTATTTATTTTAAGAATAAAATGGCATTTGCCGAATATGCTTGAATATATATATGTGTCTGCGCGTATTTTTTTACTGAATATAAAAAAAATATTTCCAATTAATTTTTAACAGGTTTGAAAAATTATTTTAAGTCTATCTTCTTTAATAATATTTAATTTAATACTGTGTACAAAATAATTGAGATGCCTACATTGACAGAGATTTTTTTTTCATTTTGAAAAACATTTCTAGTAAAAAAAATGTCTAAATTTTCAGTTTTCTCAAATTGCAAAAGTCAAAATTCGATTAAATTTGGTGAAAAATATTTTCGTATTGTGCTCCCTATATCTTAATGCAAAACAATTTTTTGCTTTTCGTGTTAATGGAAAAAATTGATAATTTATGGAGTATATTTTCAAATTTTAACACACTTTATTATAAGCAGATATATCTGTATAACAACATTTCATTTAGAGATTTTTCTGACTGAAAATTTTCTTCTAGTTTAGCTGAGAAAAGGTCAACACATTTGATGAAAGACTAAAATATTGTACTTTTCATATAAAAAAAGTACAAATTTAGCAATATTTTTGTTTTAGGAACATCACATCTTCGGATTCACAATCAATTTCAAACAGGTTTTCTTTTTAATATCACATGTTTTTAAATTTAATTTTTCCTCGATAATAAGTTCTAGTCTCCTGTTCATTTGGGAAATATTTTCTGCTCAGATGGCGAAGGAAACATTACATAAGTTAGGCAGTTTCTATATAAAAAAGATTTGTTTTCTTTACCATAGTAACCATAACCATAACAATGAAACGTAAACAGGGTCCATTAAAGTTATGTAATTTAGAACTGTAATTGTGTGTGTGTGTGTGTAATTTAAAATAATTTCAACTTTGAAGTATATTAGAATTAAAAGAAATAAAGTTATTATTTGGAAATAATGTCAATTTCTTAATTGGTATTTGGGAAGGGAAGTTTCTCTCTAGTAGAGGAAACAGAGAGAAAAGTATATTTCTACTTGTTTTCTGAAGGTTTAAGTTATTAATAATTAGTATCCCTGAGATATATAGTGATTTTCACACACACACGTGTCAGAAAATAAAAGAATGCAAGAATTTCTAGTTTTTTGTGAATTTCTAATTTTGCCTTTTTCGTCTATCTCAGAGAAATAGATATTAAATTATTTGAAAATATGGTGATTTAAATATGCATTGTTTATATGCATTGTATAAAAATTCAAAACAATTGCTGTGGGTACTCATTAAATTAAATCTACAATCAGGCATTGATTACTTGATGAATTGTAAACAAAATAAAACTCTGCTTAGAGTTTTAACTTAGGTAAATTTAGGATTTTACACCGGATTATCTCGTGCTTCCTATTCAAAATTCATATTTCTTCGTCGAATTCTGTGACGCGACTACATCATCTCTAAGTTAGGATCTATCTCATCGGTTACTTTTCTCGCATCATAGAGCATTTCATAGAAATCCACATCCAAGTTTAGATCCTTAAAAATATCTTTAGAATTTTTGGAATTTTCTACAGCAGACGGTAGATCGTAATCGTTTGTCTGCAATACCTTTCTTAATGCACTTATATATGCAAATTAATATTTTATGCTAAATAATAATGGAGTATAGGAAGTTGGATTGTTTAAAAGAGTTTAATCCAAATACCTCTCTTATAGAGATGTCAATTTCAGCATTATTATAATCACTAATTAAAAGCATCATAAATACCTTCTAGTTGATATCTTAAAGGTTTTATAGCCTCTATTTGGCTTTCCCAGCTGGTTACACTTATTGAATTTAAAGTTATGCTCTTGATTTATTTTGATAATATGACCCATCGAAAAGTTACAGAGAAAAAATGCTTTTCAACCCTATTAAAAAATTACTGGCTTCTAGGAATGCTTTTGCCATGCCATTAACAATCAAATTTAAAGCCAGACTACTACATGGCTCATGGTATGTTCTTGAATTTAACGTCCTAGTTCTAGAATGTACTCCTGATCTATTGTCTCTTGAATTAGGTCATCAGGCCGGACAGGGGTCCGGTTTGTCCGGGCCTAGAGCTGCCCCTGACTGGTGGTGCACTGGTATAATAAAAAATAAAAAAAAATATTTCTTATAAGTAGACTTTGCTGTTTTATGTTTATAACTACGACACAATACTATTTAAAATCCAAATTAAAGTTATTTAATTGCAATTTACAAGTAATTCTAAGGTAGTATTAAATACTGCCATATGTGTTTCCCTCCCTTAAAGTTTTATTTTTTATGGTGCTAATCTCTCTAATGTATATTTAAAAGAAAATAGGAGTTTTCCTTCTTAGTCTAGTTAATTTATTTCTTAATTATTTTATTAATTTTCACAAAATGGACTTTATTTATTTCTCACTAGAAAAAAAAATATGAATTCCAATAAAATAAATTCATCGCTGATAAAAACCTGTATGTTGGGAATAATTTATTGTGTGAATCTTCTTTTGTCGCTAAAACTACTAATTATTTGAAATATTCTGTATTAAGAAGTAGACTCAACAACGCAACAACATTATTGTAAGATTATACCTGTGTTTATATCATTGTAGAGCGATCAGCTGGATATGCATCTTTATCATTTGAATATGCATTATACCGAAGACAATGTGATTTATTTCAAATTTATTAGCATGCTATTGTTCCTTTATTTTCGAAATACTCTTAGAGATATTTAAGCTCTGACAAATAGATTTAAATCTTATATGAATATATTTCCTATATTAATAATTTATATTGTTACATATTTACCAATATTTTTTCTGCGTGCGAGCTGATAATTATATTTTTTTCTTTTATAACTTTCAACTTATTTTTAATTAAAGTTTTTATTTCCCTTTCATAAAAAATGATTTAGAAAATTTATTGGAATAGTTAATGCATTCATGATGTAGTCTAATTACTTAAAATGATTCACTCTACAACAACATAATATTAAAGAGAATGTAAAAAGTGGCTTTTCCCACGCTTTGTGTTAAAATCTACGACATCAAAGGTGTATGTAAAAATGAGCAAAATCAGCGGAATATTACAATGTTCTTCTTCCATTTTTGTGAACGCAAATGTTTTATAATCATTGGTAAATACTGTGCTCTTTATTAATAAGTAGGATAATGTAAGCGTGGCTTTTAAATTGGTACTCTTCATGTTTTTCCTGTTGAAACTAAAGTGTGTGATATCACGTAATGAAATTAATTGCAGGGCTATCATTTCCGCTTTCTAGATTGCCGATTAAGTTAGGAGTAACATTTGGACACGATTAGACAGGATTTGTTTCACAAAGCTTAGTATATTACGCAGTCAAACTAGAAGAGCATCTTAGATGGAGAATCTTACATTCCGAATGACGTCTTTTTCTTATATACGCATATAATTATCCTATGCTAGATAATGAAACAAAACGTATTGTATTATAGTAAGAAAGGAAAAACAATAAGAAATACGACATCCGTATGTTACAAACTGATTGCTATGATGATCGAAAATTGATTATGGAAAAACGATGAAATCTGTAGTCTTCATTAGGTATGATACCGAAAAAAAAGTAACTGATCATATTACTGATAGAAAAAAGCGGTGCTATCTACATGAAATAATAATTTATGCGGATAATAATAGCCATAATTTATTCCATAGACGCATAAATCTAAATCATCAAAAAGATACAAAAATTAATGGTAGCATTTTGAAAAATATGCAAAAATTTATTAAGGATTATGTTCACCCAGCATCGATTACGCATTACAGAATCCGTTTCTTTGATTGAAGTGACATATTAAGAATAATTACAAAATATATTAACTTAAGCGACATAACTTTAACAACAAACGATTATAAATCAGGAAATATAAATTCAGTCATCACATAAATTAAACGAATTTTTGAATTAATTCTAAATGATAATATGGAAGAGAGAATTTTCAACTCTTTCTATATCTATTACATATTTGAAATAGTCAACTAAAAATTAGTTCATTATATGAAGAAAAGCAATTTAAATATAATTAAGTATTTTACAATACAAAATATGTTTGTCTTGATGTGCAATAAAATGTAACAAGTTTTGTATAAAACTATTGACTCCAAATAAAATATATGTGTAATTCAAATTTATATTGATCTTCTATACTTCAGAATTAAAGTAACACTAATTGTATTACTTTTTGCTAATATGTTCTAGAATAGAAATTCATTAGATTGATATATCAAATGTAGAATATCAAAGAGAAATCTGGACGTATATGGTTAAACTACATACTGTGAATTATTTCAGAGATAGCTTCTCTATATTACAAACACCAACACGAATCTCCAAATCAAAGAGCTTTTGTAAGACTTCCATTGGCCTCAGGTGGAAGATTTTTACTTAAATAATAGTGAAAAAGGCGTCATTTAACTTGGTCCATTGCCTGAAATGCTTGTAGTAGGAGTTTTATTTAAAGTGTTCCTTACTTTGAATAAGAATGAGAATTTATTTTTTTAATGTTAAGCGATTATGTGTTTCTTATAATCACGCGAATGGATACAAAACAATATTTTCAATATTCAATAAATTTAATAATATTTAAATTAAAGCCATTTTGATGAAAAAGTATTTAAAAAATTGGACCAAGAAATTAAGAAAACAAACTTGTATTTGAAGAAATAATGATTAACTCTATACGAGGGTAAGTTGAAAAATAAGTTTCCCCTGTCGACTGTGGTCAGAGTTGCGTATGAAAGTCAAAAAATAGAATGAGACATTAAAGATATGAGATACCTTTATTTTTCCACATAGGTACCAAGTACATTGAGACATTTGTCATATCGCTTAGTAAGCTTCAAAAAGCCCTCCAGGAAAAAATCAGGGCTTTGCATATGGAAGAAGCGTTGAACGGCTTGTTTCACTTCAGTATTGCTTCCAAAGCGCCTTCCCCCAAGATTTTTCTTCAAAGCCGGAAACAGATGAAAGTCGCTTGGTGCGAGATCAGGACTGTATGGCGGATGGTGTAGGCGCTCCCAACCAAGAGTTGCAATATGGGTTTGCATTGTCGTCGCCGAATGTGGTCTGGCATTGCCATCCAACAGCCGAACGCCAGATGTGAGAAGGCCAGGCCGCTTTTTCCGAATCGCCTCTTTCAATTTCGACAGCGTGTCTCAATAGAGCGTAGCATTGATGGTTTCAACCTCCAAAAAGTCCAGCAACAAAACTCCTTGGGCGTCCCAGAAAACTGTGAGGAGCACTTTACCTGCAGAGGGAGTTGTCTTGAACTTCTTTCGGACAGGTGATGACGGATGTTTCCACTCCATGGATGCGGCCTTCGATTCTGGCGTAAAATGGTAGACCCACGTTTCATCCCCCGTCACAATCCGAATCAGAAAGTCATTGCCATCTTCATGGTAACGCACGAGATGTTCCAGGCTGACCGCCATGTGTTGTTCCTGGTGTGTGAGGTCAATTGTAGGGGCACCCATCGTGCTGACACTTTTCTGTATCGAAGAATGTCGTGGATGATGTTTTGAGCTCGCTCATGTGAGATTCCAAGTTCTTCCGCTACTTCATCGATGGTGATACGCCGGTTCGCTCTAACCATGTCATCCACCTTCCCGACATTTGAATCTGTAGTGGCCGTGCGCGTCCGTCCAGCTCTCGGTATGTCCTCCACTTGCTGACGTCCATCACTGAATGTGCGACACCATCTCCGCACCATTTGCTTCGACATCACACCTGGCCCATAGACTTCCACGAGGCGGTTATGAATTTCTGTTCCTGATACTCCACGTGCCCATTCATAGCGGATAACCGCTCTCACTTCCTCCTTTGACCACGAATTCAAAACGCACCTTCTTTCCATACCTACCGGGGCTCAAATGAGAGGCTGGTCTCCGCTTTGCGCAGGCACTGCAACAGCGCCATCTGCTTGATTTGCAGTGACCTCTACCCAATGGTGTATAGGTGACTTGCGCGTTTTCCTGCTGTGTCGCCTTTCGCCCATAGCCGTTCAACGCTTCTTCCATATGCAAAGCCCTGATTTTTTCTTGGAGGACTTTTTGAAGCTTATCAAGCGATATGACAAATGTCTCAATGTACTCGTACGAGAATAATAAAATAAAGGTATGTCATATCTTTAATGTCTCATTCTATTTTTTGACTTTCATACACAACTCTGACCACAGTCGACAGGGGAAACTTATTTTTCAACCTACCCTCGTAGTTGAAGAATAGCAAGTATGACGATAGAAAAAACATGGATTAAATTTGTAATCAGCAAATCAGAGAGTGTGGCGTCAAATATACTTCAAACTAAATGAAATTCGTAAGATTTAAAACATGTTTTGACTATGAAGACTGGTAAAGAAGTAATTATTGTGTTTTGTGTTTAAGATCCAGACTTATAATGAGAATTCCATAGGTCAAAATTGTCTTTCACACCGCAAGTATTCCGTTCCTCGTAAAGAATATCAAATCACACCCAGACATTACAAAAATGTTTTCTTCGATCAGCAATCTTTCTTCAGGTCTGTTGTCTTGATTCTATGCCCAATAAGACTTTATCCTCGATCTTGTTTTTAAAAACTTGAGTAAGCCTCTTCATCTCAATCAGCAGAGTAAAAAATGGATAGCATAGACGTCAACGCATTTAATGAAATAAACAAAATTTCGATCAGAGTAGGTACCACATTTTGCAACAAATAAAACATTATGTGACCCAAATTTGAAAGACAGGACATGAAATTGGTCATGCAGATGAAAAAGGACGCCCATGAAAAGACTCTCTGTATCTCCTCCGCTAGTTTCATGCTGTGTTTTCGATCTTTCATAAATCCAATCTGTGTTCCAGAAGTAAACGCCTTGGGTGAGCAATTTTCCCATTTTAAACAAAATTGTCGAATATATTCACTGCAAATTCGGCAAGAGACGACGAATGTTATGGTTACTAGATTCAGTAAAGTGAGATATAGAAGGTAATACATTAAATACTTGTAATATGAAATTACATACTTTATAGTTTTATCTTCAATTGTGGAATTCCATAAGAAAAGAAGTCGAACATAATATCTCTTTCAGACATTGAGTAAAATGTCACCATAGTAAAGGTATAAATAAATGGCAAACATAATAGGCAGATTATTAGAAAATTTAGATTAATTTCCTGATCCAAGGGATTTCTGCCTCGAAGAATTCTGATCAAATTTCTGGCATCTTTTTTTTGACGAGTCATGATAAATATCAAAGTGGCACTGGTTGTGATACATATCATATTTACTATGACGATTTTTGAATTGAAATTACCATTAAATGCTGAAAGTGTGTACATGATCATCGTATCCACATATGTGATCCACAGTAAAGCTCGAAATGTGAAGTGTACCACCCATTTTTTTATACATGAATTTGGGTTTTGAGTAAACCCAAACAAGAAGAGAACTTTTAGTAAGAAGTCAAACATTTTCAAATATATTTAACGAAGCTGTTCAACTCTGCATTACGTACTATATCTTAGCTCTTTGGAGGGAGATTGATTTAAAGCCTTCGTACTTCTAATAATTGGTTTGAAAAGGATGTTGGAAGTTGTCTTTAAAGCCATAACTGAAAATCATTGATCTGTAAAAGAGACAGAGGGAATGTAGGCCAGACAAATACTTAAGTAATTGAAAGATTTTTGGATTGGATTTATCGATTGGAAAGTACTCTTTAGAGTCTGCATTGTGTATGTGTTTCAGAGAAAAAGATTTCCATTGTTCAATATTTATTTTTATTCAGAAATTTTGAGTGAATGAATGCTTATTATATTATCCTTCTAAAATATTAGCTTCAAAGTAATGAATAAAATTTTATACACGTAAGCTTTTTTGCTATTGTTTCTTTGAAAAAGGTATACAGAAAAGAATTGATCGGAAAAGTTCTTAAGGTAGATCTTTTGGCTTTCCATTAAAAATTTTATTACTTTTCCTTTCAATAATAATAAAAAAAGTTTTTGATGGTTAGTGTTAGTATGCCACACATTTAATGTTCAGTCATATCAGAAATTGATCAAATATTTTTCTTTTAGCAGAGTAGTGTTTAATACAGGGCGGGTGATTGATTCCCCAACCGAAAGAAATAGTCCGATTAAGAATAACCTTGTTTCAAAAATCTACGCAGGAATTCTTTTTCTTCATAACTGTTTTCTAGACACCATGTGCTTTGTCAAGAATCATAAGCGTCAATCATTTAATGAAGGTTTGTTGTTTCTTGACAAAGTGGTAGGGTATGAAATTTAAACTTTTTTCCATACTTTCTAAATTCCGAAGATTTGCGACGCTCAAGGGTGCAAGGCAAGTTATATATCTTCTTCATAATTTCAGACGACACTCGTTAGCGTCATTTATTGATAAAAAGGTTGGTAAAGCAACATAGTTCTTATTGACCGACAGGCAATGTTAACTTGTTAAGACCAGAATTACACAGTTCCAAAGTAGAGCTCTGGAATGAAAACAATACAAAGCTAAGACTCACAACCCTTCATTAAAGTTTATTTCTGTAGTTTTCTTGATATATGCCACGATAAAAAAAAAACCCCAAAAAAAGAAATCGCATGATTGTGCGAGGCATGAGAGCTATACTAACGTCGCACTATTAAGCTTTACCAGGGCTATTGGCAACGGACCTCGAAATTTTTAACCATGGTCATGTGACGGGGTTGACACCTGAGCTGGAACCCTCCTCTTCAAACTTCCATACTACACTAACGGGAGGATTTTTGACGCCTCGAGAGAATGAATGAACGTGCAGCGATCTCCTCTACACGTTGGATTTTTCCATTGGGTAACATGATACTCCCATCTTGGTCACTAAGCTAATGTGGCCACGAGGAGTGAGTCGAATCAGCCAACTCAGTCAATTTATGTGGCAGTTTTCATGCGTAATATTCTTTTATTTATATCTTTTGTTTACATTCACATTTCGTTGTTGGTTCTTTGTTGTCAAAAAGATTTCGTTACTTTACCCGACAGATAAAAGTCCGTGCATTTTTTAGAGCCCAGTTTTTTTTATTTGATCAATATAAAACCACACATCATACAAAACTAACACATAACAATTAAAAAACTAACACTAAACATTAACTCTTTAGCTTCACAAAATTTTTTCCCGTCCTAGTGATCTCGCAACCGTCCTTTCC
>BMAO01027403.1:0-13385 GCA_019973975.1 Trichonephila clavata
TTTTCAACTTTGTTTTATATATTATTTTATTATTAAAGTTAGATTGGATAAATTCGTTATATTACTGGAATAAAACAATAATAAATAATACTCATATATATATATATAAGAAGAACAAGAATTAATACTAAAAAGGATATAAAAGACTTTTAATAATGGGAAAATAAATAATTAACGAACACGCGTAACATTTTGATATCTAATTTTTTTTAAATGAATATTATACTCCATTTAAACTGATTTTTTAATACATCACATGTTTTATATGAATAAAAAACTCCCTAATTGAATATTGTAACATCAGAATTGTAAGAAAATATTTACAGTTGAACCCCATATCACGAACTTCTATATTGCGAAATTTTCTACGTAGCGAACTTTATTCGGGAATCAAGAACATTTCATGATCTTCTTCGTAAAACAACCTCCCGATAGCAAAGTGTATTTCAATAAAACAAACGTTTTCTCTAATGATTCAATTTTTTTTCTCCCTATTTCAAAAGTATTTCTCAACATTTCAAATTATTCTCTATTTTAATATATTTTTGTTGGTCATAAATCTTGAACCGGTTTTTAATAAGGGCCTAACTCGCCGTCAACAATAGAATTCTAGGCGTTTCATCCAAAAAGTGCAACCCTTAATCTCCATAATCTAGTTCACTGGAAACACCTTCTATATCCTCTTGCACACTCAGTAGAATTGTCTCGTGTCCCCGTGTCCTTTAACTAATCTCCGTTCATTTGTAGTGTTGATCGACCGTACAGTTGCTTCCTTTCTAGTAGCTCGAAAGTGTCAAAACGTAAGTGCTTGACCATCAAAGGAAGAAGTTATTCAGAAGTGGATAAATGCGTCAAGAAATAAGCCTTGCAGTTTTTGAAGTGAAAACTTCTTAGCGGCGTTGGGCACTTTTTGGTAGGGGAAAATCTTATGGGTTCGCGTCACCGACATGCTCTGACTGGCGCACGCGCAGTGTGCTGTTCGCCTTAGACACTTCTTGGATGGGTGAAATATCGTGCGTTCGCGTCACCAACATGCTTATAGCAGTACATCTGTAGCTATACAGCTGACGATAGTGCTGTGTATATCTTATAAGTGAAATTGAATGGATTAAGTGAAAAGTCCAATGTGTATATACTGTGCATTGCTCGAATGAATGAATGAATGAATTCCAAGAATGGGCAATACATATTAGTGGTTGTCGTTTATATTTCGCCTGGGAAATCTATGAGACAGATAAAACAATTTTTATTCGAAAATTTGATGATTTTTTAAAAGAAGGTTCTGAAATACACGAAAAAAGATTTGGCGAAAAATATGATAATGTACCGATGATTTTAAGTGAAGACTTCAATAGTAACTTTGCAGATGATAAAATCTACCACTAATTGAATTTCTAAATGAAACACTTAATTTAAATATGCCAATGATCGAAAACTCAGTACTACAAATATGAAGCGACGATCGATTCGGTTTTAACGCGATACTTAGATAAATTTGAATCAAACATTTTCCTTTCTTACTTTAGTAACCATAAGCCAATTGTATCTTTTTTAGGACAAAATGAAATAATTGAAAGTACAAAAAGTCTAAGTATTGTTGAAATTAATGATGACAATGATGCAAACAATTAAAATAATGTAAAACATCAAGTACATTGAAATTTAAGAAAATACAAATACTATCCATAAATAATATGATTGTATATTAATTGTTATTTCAATTGAATTGTATTTATATTTTGTCATGATTTTGTACAGCCGTAATATATTTGAATAATAAAAAACCATGTAAACATGTGCATTTAGTTGTTGCTCGGAGTATCAATACATGTGAAAACCAGATTAATGTTGATAATTTTTATTCAAACATTATGAAATTTCAAATTTTAATACTAAAAGTTCTATTTTCACTTCTATCGGCAGTCTCTTAAATGCCAATTTTTTTCTTTCTTTTTGATCGGTAAGATATATAAAATGAATATGTATTAATTTAGAAAAAGGTGTCAATAGTTACATTTTAATATATAGTGTTCATAAATTTAAAATACTTTTTATGGGTTAATGAAAAAATTTGAAAGATGAACCTATGTATAGTAAATTTTCCGTATAACGAAACTTTTTTTCGGGATTTAGTGACTTCGTTGTATAGAGGTCCACCTGCGTTTACTTTAAAAGGAAAAATTTATAAAAAAAATCATTGATGCATTTATTCACAGTACGAAAAATATTGAATCTGAAATAATAATACTTTTTCTTCACTTTTTACCAAATTGACTGATAACTTCTCAAATGCTTCTTTTTCGTTTTATCAATTCACTTCTTTAAACTTTTAATAACTTATGAAAAAAAAATTGAAAGTATGTATTTTATATTTCCAATTAACATTTACTTATATTTCTTTTATATATTCCTCTTTTGAATTTTACCCGTCATATTTTTTACTAGTTTGTATTTGTCCGAATTTTTTTTGTTTAACTTTTTTTTACAATTGTAAATTAAATTAACGAAAACTAAACTTCAGGCCTAATAAGCATAATCTGATACAGTGCTTGCAAGAGTATTTCACTAGCATCCTCTATTCATTTTGGTGAATTCATTTTAAGAATGAGTGACCGTTTTGTTTTTAACTATCGTTAAAAGACATACCTAAATACATTTCAGTTTAGATGGAAGTGGTTTTCTATATCCCATGTTAATAAATGTATGCCTTTATTAATTATCTCATTAATCAGAAAAAAATTGCTTTCAATTAAAAAAATATTTTATACATTACTTGTGTCCATCAAGATGTATTTAAAAGTGCACGAATTTAAATAAGACACAATTTATTAATAACGGCAAAATTTTTACAAACCATTGTTCAACATAAATTACAGAGCAAAAAATCAGCTAATTAAAGGTATTCAGTTATAGGACATAAATATATCATCAAATTTTCTTATAATTTGAATAACTTAATTTATTTCAAACCGAAATTATAGATGCAGTTTTATTAGAATTAATTTTAAACGCTTCAGTTTCTCTATTTTTTACAAGAACATTGGATATTTGTACTGGAATTCTTTATATAATCACTGAATATCTTCTCTCTTCCATTATTGAAATTTTATACCTTAAAACAACAAATAATGTACAGAACGCTGACGGTTGTATGTTTCATGTTTTACAGTATTTATTTTTAATGAATGTTCAAATTTCTAAATTATAACTTTTCTCAAAACGAAACAAGTAAATGTATAGATATATGCAATTTTTGAATTTATTTTATTCTTCTTTCTGATCTATGAATCATTATTTCACGCAATCTTTACCGATAATTTAAAAGTCAAGCGTTTAAAGTGTTTAGAAAACACGACATTTTACGAACTACACACTCTTTTGAAAACCGACATAAAAAAATAAGCTCTAAAGACGTAAAAAAAATCCCAGCCGAAGGCGGCAAAAATAATGTTACTGTGTAAAAGAAAAAAATGGCTTTTTACCAGGAAACATACATGCCCAACCTTTACTTGAAAGTAGGGAGGAAAAAAAAAGAAATTCGATAAGGCGCTAAACTATAAAAGAAAAATATATCCAAAATGTTCTAGCCATGCATATAGTGTCGCAAAGTTATTGCAATGTGCTTCTATCAATAACATTTACCAGGATGGAATAGGACGCTGGTACTCATATACCGAAGAATCGATTGAGCTGAAAAAGCTACTAGTTGTAAGAGCAAAAACACCGACAATATATTTTCTGAGGCACTTTTCACCTAAGCTGTGAAGTATTTGTGTAGTTATGATGCTATAAATGAGAAATAAGAAATCGCTTCTGGACTTCTAAGGTTCGATTTTGCTGGTGGATTTCGCCCATAGGCAAAAATGTGATTTCTTATTGCTTTTTTTCGTGGTTAGGAATGTAAAATACTAGGCAGAATAAAAGTGGTAAAATTTCTCAAATTTTTCTCTGCTTATACGTTCGTAAATTTTACTTGAAACGTACGAATATTCATATGAATATAAAGCTTTTACAGTGCTTATGTTGTGCAACTTATTACTGAAAGTAGTCTTAAGATTTTCGGATTTTAATACAGATAAGAATGAGTTTAAAGCTTAGAAATGTCTGAGTTAAATACTTTATTTGTGTGAAATCTCTAATAATTCGAACAATTAAAAACATTTTCAAGTTCATTTTCTTTCCCCACTTTATATCAATATGTTTTTCCCTAAAATTGAAACATAATTAATATTATTTATATACATTAATATATATACTTGTTATTACATAATAATTGTAAATTTATATTTTGCTTTTATACCGCAGTAATATTAATTACATATTTGTTTATCTCATTGAATGCTAGTATATTTAATTTATAAAATTATAGTTACTATTTGCTTAGTAGTATTGATGTTTGTTATTTATTGAAGGGAATGTGTGTCTTAGAACTGCATACATACTGCAATAATATTTCGTTATAGAAAATCACTTACAGCTCACCTCAATAAATGTAGTTACAGTCTATCATTTCAATGAATGTATAGATGTAAGAAAATTATTTGATAATTCCGGTGCTTACGTATTGTACCATCGACCTGTTTGGTGGAATCAAATGACACTCCCAAATGCCATGATATTCAACCAATTGCAGAAAACTATTTCCGTGCATGTTTAATCCCAATAATAATGATAAGGGCATTTGCAACACTTTTTTTTTAATTCTTAATTTCTTTTAATAGGGTGAAGATAGTATTATATGTAAGTTAATCAATGATTCTCAGATGCAAAACGTTCTACAACTTGATTTTCTATTTCTTTCACCAATTATTTTAGACTTTTTTATAAACAAAAACCAATAAGAAAATATCTTGTTAGGATATAAAATATATGGAGAAAATTTCTTTAATGCATATTTTTCAATGCATCTTTAAAAATATTTGCAATGAATAACTTTATTTATAAGCCTAATTTTTTTTGTATGTATGGTTTTGTATGCATGCACGTTTTTTTTATAGATGATTTTTGTTATTCATTTATAAAGTTGTCAACCTATTTTTGTTAAACTTAAGTGGTTTAATTTTCATTATCTTTGTACTTAAAAAACAAACAATGAAAAATTGCATTGCTCAGAATATATAATAACTTTTTTTTGTTGATATATAAATACACTTTCTTACCTTATTCTTCAGCACTGCTTATGGTTTCATGTTAATTTTAAATTTGTATTCAAAGATATGACTGGCAGAAGCTTAACATAAATTTTAGTCTAAAATGAATGCAATTGTATATCCAAATGAACAATTGCATTGATGTATATTTGCCTATTAAAGGGATGCGCGTAAAGTATGTAATGGTCCAAAACCCTATTTAACAATTAAGTATTAATCGTTCTTCAATTATAACTTTGAAATATTTCAAAATATAATATTGGTAACGTATAAATCTTTAGTTCAGAGATCTGTTTTCCAATTAAAGATGTTATAAATAATCTAATAGTGGCTCTACTTGGACACAAAATCAATATTTCAATTGATTAAATTTTCATATTTATGATAAACCAGGATAGGGCTATTTAATTAAATGAACAATAACTTTTAGAGACAAAATTTATATAAATTTGATGCAAATTCTCATTACTCATATAGATGAATCTTTAATGAACATTGTAATCTGTAAAGCTTACATTATAGTAAACTGGTAAATTTACAACAAGAAGATAGTTTCCTTTTAAAGGTTACCGTTCAAAATGGGGAAAGAAAGTATTTGCATTTTATAATACAAAACACGCTGTAAAATTTCTTTGAAAATTTCTGACATGTTGCTCGTAAGAATACCCAATAGAAAGCAAAATGAAATTGTATTTCGCATGTTAAACTTTTCCATGAAAAAAAAAGCTGGTGCGAAAATAAGGATATCGTTCACACCGTCTGTTGTACGCAGCGTAGTGTCTCATTGAAATTCTACCAGCACAGTGTCAGGGGGAACCTTTGCAAACGAGAAAACACTAGAGGCTAAAAAGCACCCTATGATGGGGGAGGGAGGATTGAAAGATAAGTAATAACAATGTAAAAAGAAATAGCTGGAAACTGGCATCTTTGATCAGTTCAGTCACGTACAAAACGCCACCTTACGGTGAATAGGATCGAACATGAGCGTCGTGTGCCATACAAACCAATGCGAGCCCGTGACAACGACTCTAGAATTTTGACTTCTTGCTTTGGACTATGTCGAAGTTGTCAAGAGAAACTTACAGGTCATTTGATGCCAAAAATGGTACATCAAGTGAAGAAACCAGAATAAAGCTAATTATTTGTTATTATTGGGCCATTAACTGTGCGCAATTTCCCCATTTATTTCATAAATGCTGATTAATATTACAGTGGAGTAGTCATAACCTTCTCCATTCAATTCGTAGTAGTTGTCCTATTATTTTGTGGTTTTACAAAATAATAGGACGGATTATTCTCAAATTAGTCAAATGGAAAACAGTTTTAGCATTACCTACACTTTTTTGTTAATATACCCTTATGTTGAATTACCGTATATCATTGGTCTTCAAATTGTGCTCAACAGACTTAGGGTTCCCCAAGGCATATCCAGAAGTTCCACGAGTCATAACAAAAAGTTGAAAAGAAAATTATAAATAAGTGAGGAAAATAGATAACTTTCTCTGTAAAGTTTGTGTAGCCACAAATATTCAAAGCTCCTTCCAGACATTTAAATGGAAAATTCTACTTGTACATAATAGCTTTATTTTGAAATAATTTTAAAACTTCTATTATAATATGATGAAAGATTATTAAAATGTTTGTTCTCTTGAAATTTTTATATCTTAAGCGTTATTTCTATTAAATTGTGAAGATTCTATTGTTCAATAGCCCGGGTTTTACGAAATATATTTATACTCATTATTACAATGTTATGCAAAACTAAATAGTTTTTCAGTGGAAAATGTATCTTTTTTCATTTGCGGAAAAAAATGCCTATAATGAAAAGGAGGAAATAAACAAATTGAGCACAGAATAGGAAATGCGGCTGGAGATAATTTCAATAAATTTAGATAGATAATGTAAAAAAAAGAACTAAGCACATATCATCAATTAAAAATTTATTGCATGGATAGGTGCTTGACTAATAAATTAATTTTTCTCATAATTCCTATTAAAACTACGTATACATTAATTTTTTTAAAAAATTATTCCTTTATTGTTTAAAAAAAATTACCTATAATATATTAATTTACTTCAAATTCTATTTTAAAATATATATTCTTTTTAAGTTTGGGGATGAGGTCTTCTTAAAACACCTAAAGGTTTCGTGAGTCACAAATTTTGATGATCTCATTCTTAGATAATGAAAACAAATGCAATGTTGCCTGCGGCATTTTAAATTTCATTAATATATTTAAAAAAGGGAAACACAGGGATTTCATTTACAGTAATAACAGAATATAGAAGTTCTTCATATTCTGTTTTTCATATTTGAATTCAATGAAAATAGAAGAGCTTACTTATAAAAAATACCTTTACAAACAGTCGAATAAATATCATTAATGGATTTTTTTTTGTTATAACGTCAGAATTATTTGATAATTTGATAAGAAACAGTATATTAATCTATAAGATCTCGTTTTCTCAAAACTTAAAGCTTTTTAACGCTATTATTGAAAATTGTGAATATTTAATTTATTTAACCGGCACTCTTCACTCGCATTGTATCTCATACCCAAAGGTGTTTACATTCAGTTTTTACCTTAAAATTTGCATACAAAGGTGAAAAATCAAGAAAAGTAAAACATATAATTTGTTTATTACACTTTTCACAGCTAAATTTAGTTTTTCTTTTTTTTTTATAGTATTCAGTACTCTTTTAGTCTTCGTTGCGAGTGAGCGAGATGTTTTCACAGGATCTTAATTTATTCTTTTAAATTTCGTTGAAGCATTGATTTTGCTGGAATTTTCCTTTTTTTCTGTTAATCGAAATCCAAAACATTTCAGATATCAGCGTCTGGTTCGATGTTTAGTAGGTGGTTTCTGACTACTTAATGAAATAATTTGAGAATTTATTGTCGCAACGTTCACCAACTTAAAAATATTGTAATAGGCTAACGATTAGATTTTCTAGCCATTGAATATGTTGCGGTCATTTTACCATGGATGATAATTGCTCCTTCATCTTAGTTATCTGGATAGATTTCAGTAGAAGAATCATACTTAATATTATACTTTTCATCATTCGATTCTTCCTCATCATCCCCGCAAAGAGTCTTTCTTCATCCGAAAATACTGTTGTACTATATCTATTAAATATTGTATCTATTAAATTACTTCAATGTCACATTTTTTCATCATAATTACAATAATACGCTATTGCATAAGAAAGATTTTAAGGCGAGCTCATTCATTTAGAACTTTAACGGCGATTCACGCGCAGGGTATGACATACCTGAAGAGGTGGTATCCAAAAATATGCCTTTAGAATTCGCCTATTGGCTAAAGCACTTCAAAGGATATGACCTTTAAGTCTGCTACACGAAAAACTATTCATTTTCCGAAAAAGAGTTTAGATGTAATCTTGAAAAAAGTGAGGCGGTAGGTATGACATACCCTGCGCGTGAAGTGCCGGGTTAATGAAAGGTTGTAAAAAAGATCATTATCATTGTACTATAATCATTTGAAAAATGAGAAGAGGAATGTGGATGGCAAAGTATAAGTGAACCACTCAATTGTAAAAAGATGCAGAAAAAAGTATTTTTCACTTGTTTTTTAATGTACAGAAAGAAATGGAATCAGAAATGTTAATTATTACTCTTTAATCAAAACGCATAAAACTTATTAATACAATGTATTAAAAAATATTACAATATAAAGTTAAATTTGTTTCCAATTTTTGAAAAATTTCAATTTTAAAACACTGATTACAACAATTCTTACAATAGTCAGAAGTAATTTGTTCTTAATCACTGCTGTAAAAGATATTTCAAACTATAAATGAAAATATACATAATTTCTCCAAGCAGCAGCTTTTGGAAATGATATGCCATAGAAATGAGTATGATTGTGATTCACAAACAATCTGTTAAAGATTAAGACTTCTGGTGTGAAGCCAAATAATTAATTTAATGCAGATATTTCTTGATTCAGTCATTTTATATTAGTATACAACATTTATTGCAATATTTTTTTTTTACTTCAGTTGCATTCAAATACTTCATTTGTCATTGAAGTGAGTCGGATTTGCCTTTTCATTTCAAATATTGTTTTCTGAATTGTACGAATCTTACATTATAGTCATTCATTACATATTTTTGAGCAATATGCTCGTGCTTTTAGCTTTCTTCTTTAATGAAATAAAAGTACCGTGAGTGCCATTTTTATCTCTTATTCAATGTATAACTCATAATTCTAAAAGAAACAACATACAATGCATGCTAATCTATTTTATTGAATAAAAATTAGATAAAATTTATTTTTATTAAGAATAGTTTTCAATCTGTTTCACAAAAATATTATTTTAACTTTTTTGTATTAAATTAATGTTGTCAATAAGAAAAATTTGCATTTGGTAAGATACTTTTACACAAAGGAAATGTATTTAAAAGAGAGTTAAAAGTAAGTGGTTTTTACCCAAGAACTTTAAAGCATACAGAACGCACATAAATTTTCATGCGATAGGGTTAAGAACAATACTTATTAATAATTGAATTCTAACAGTAAATAAACAATTTAAAGCTTTAGCGATAGTTATGTATTTATAAAAGTTTTACGATTTAATTGTTCGTGTTTTTGCTTTTAATTACGCATACATTTCACACCATAAAAGATAATTTATACTATTATCCTCGCGCTCTCCATTTATGCTTAAAATCCCTTTAAGTGTAAATTAAAACGAGGTAATTTAAAATATTTTACAAATTTTTAACATCATTTAAATTGCTACCAAATTCACATCAGAAAAAATATATACTTAGAAGCTAATTAATGTTTAATTAATAATTCTGTCTTAATCTTAATGTTAATTTTTATAATGGATGACTAATTGAAGAAACCATATATGTATGTTGTAAAAAATGTACACCCTTTTATACAATGAATTTTAAAAAGCTATTCAAAATTATCATATACACATACTCAAAAGTTATAGTAATATTGAGAAATACGTGTAGAATTCACGCTAGAACTTATAAAGAAATGAATTAAAATGTAAGCGTTGATGTTTCTTATCTTTTAAAACAAAAGGAAAAAAATCTTAAATGGTTTGCGTTCAAAGTGAGAAAATCCTTTCTCAAATGTCATTTATTTTTCTTGAAATCTCTGAAAAGATTAAGTGAACAAAAATGCTCATTGATCATTTTGTTAAAAGGATGTGTTCTCTTTTTTTTCTCCCCTTAAAGACGTTTTAGGATTTTATCTTGGTCTGGAAGAGTTATTTGTTTTCTGCTATAAAGAAATAATCTGAAGCAATTCTTTAGTACGTTTTACAGCATATCTCATCGGTTAAAAATATTCATTTAAAAGAATTTTAGGGAAAATACATTTGTGATATTTAAATAGTTATTTAGATTAACTGACACAAAATAACAGAGTACTTTTCACCAAGTTAGTGTACATTTGAAATTATTTATCTTCCACGATAAAAAATTGTTTTGGGAAACACGAAAATTTGTAATTAGTGTAAACATATTCTTTAACAGATATGAAGTTTATAATTAAGACATACATTGCTGCATTTCTTTAAATTCATTGGAAAACCAATGAATTTCTTTGATTTTTTGTACGAAATCCATTTTAAAACAGGAAATTAAAGGAAAAATGCTTATTGATGTGATTGAGAAACCATATTTCTATTTGAAAAAGAACGGCATGAAACAAAATACTGTAATTGTTGAAATTATTTTTAACTACTTAAAGCTCAACCTTAATGAAGTTAGTAAAAATAGTGATGATACAATAAAAAAAACATTTTGAATAATGTTATAAGTATGGTTTATTATACCTATTAGTTTTCTTAATGAAGTCGGTTCGGTGGCATTGAAATCGCGTGCTCGCATCAGAAGCCTAAGGCTGCGGGTTCGATCCCGACTGGAGTCAATACATTTTTTGGATATGAAAATCGTAGGCTTGCATGTCATATGATTATGTGGTATGTGGCAGATACTTTGAGTATATATTTGACTGTGGTACTCTCTTCAAAATTAAACCACGGCAATATTTAATCATTTGATGGGAGTTTAAACGAATGTTAATTGAAGCTTCAAAATTGAAGCCACCATAAAATGACTCTAACATTTGTGGACTTGCCATATCTGCAAAGGCGTAGTTGCCAATATGCAGCCCACTGAAAAAAAAATTCGTAAGGTGCATTTGTATTCGGCTTGATGTTGTTGAATTGATACAAATTATTTTCTTAATTATATTGATGTAATTGCATTTCGATGTAAGATTTTCTTCAGTTACAGTCCCATTTATGTAAATTTTGGAACTTTAATCATTAAGTGGCATGATTGAGTTCCTTAAATATTTTTCGCGAATTTAGAAATGTTTTTAAATTTAGATATCTTCGTTTTATCTTCTTTCAAAGAATTACTTTAATTCGTACATTTTTCATGTTTTTCCATTTCAATTTACAGATATTTACTTTTTTAAAGTATTTTTATGAAACATTTTATACCCTTTGCTGCCCCCCCCCCTGTGGTCGTTAAATTCTTTTTAGTTACAAATATATGAATTGAAGTGTTATCTTTTTTTTTGGGGGGGGGGGGGGGTTGATGTATCGATAATACATCGTATGTATATCGATAATACCACATGTATTATCGATTATACAACGGATGTATTATCGATTATACAACGGATGTATTATCGATTATATTTTTGAAATAGAAATTATATATTTTAAAGTGTTTACAGAAAATTTCTATTACATATATTATTGGTTATATTTTATGATTATAGCGTTTTACCTTTTAAGAAATTAGTTTTAGCTTTAAAAAATAAATCTACATTTTTACAGCATACCTACATTATTACATTGCCTGCATTATTTCAGCATAGTAGTACAATCAATTAAAAGGAAAACTGATGCATTTGAGTTATGTTTGATCCTGGATTCTTCATCCAAAATCTTAGAATTAGCTTCTGTGTTACTATAGCTATTCTAAAAGTTACAATTTATTTAAGGTGTTATAATATTAAAGCATGGTAAATCACAATTTGTCTTTGTAGAATAGTAAAACGATCGAGCTAAAAATACGAATTCAAACATATATTCAATGCTTGAAATGTCTTTAAATTAACCACATAACTAAATAATGATTGCCAATAATGTTAATATCCTAATGATTGATCGCTGGATGTAAAGTTTTCTTTTTGACTTAAATATTTTTTTAATGAGATGAATACTAAAAATATTATTGAATTGGAAAATGAATTGTTAAGTGAAAGGGCCTGAATTAAAATAAAACATTTATTTCATATGTAAAAATTCAATACGTTGCATATTTTTTGTTAAAAATAATAAGGCTCTTTTGTATTGATAATATAAATCTTCTCTTTATTGGGCCATTATAAAATTAAAAATGCGCAAAGTTATACTTAGAAACCAAAACCACCACACAAACAATGCAGCAACGTTTTATTTTCCGAATGTCCCCTATTCAGATCAAAAGAAAAACTCAACCACATCTCAACCAGCTTAGAAAAGGGTATTTTTTATGGATCTATTTCTTTCTGCCTTACGGAAGAATATTGTATCTGGAGCATATATTTTCTGAACTTTTCGATGCCCTACGCGTGCTGGGAAGGAAATTTATCCGGTTGCTATGGAAAAAAAATGCAAAAGAAAACATAAGTCTTACATGCGTATTAGCCCTGTTAGCCCCAAACATATCTCGGATGAAAGCATGAAGCGATGATTAAGGATTTGGAATACATGTATTTCTTATTTATGCACTTTTATCCGAAAAGAATATACCAATACAGTGTTACGTTAAGAAGTGTAGCACATAAACTTGGCAGGTAAAAATAATGGCTCAATACTTATGCATCCCTATAGTCCTGTGTAAGAATATTTTTCCCCTTTCTTACTTTCGTTTTTCATCTGTTTTTCCTTTTCAGCAATAAGAACAGAAGAGGAATAATATGCTGGTCTGTTTTTGAAGAAAATTTCATTTTCAACACTTCAGATAGAAACAATATTTTATCATTCTCTTCTGGTGAAAAAGTTACATTATAAATATTTATGAAAACTACTGAATTCCTAAGTATATCACTCATTTATAATTGATATCAGTAACCGTTATATATTTTTAAGAAATATTAATTTCATTTTTTATAAGGCTTATTTTAAACGGGGGGGGGGGTAGTAATTTTAGAAAACGGCTTTCTTGAGTGAAAAGGTTTTAA
>BMAO01027403.1:13861-68570 GCA_019973975.1 Trichonephila clavata
ATTTACATTTAATAGCATTTAAGACGGTATTTCATGCTATGCATTAATGATCCTTGTAGTGTGTTCCATTCAATTTAGAATTAAATAAATGATTTTAGAAAAATATATAAATTTAAATGCAAAACCTTTTCAGATCAAAATTTTAAATATGTATTTCATATTTTTAAGTATGTGGTAATAAATATGAGAAAATAAATTTATTTTATTTTTGTTAAATATATGTGTTTTTTTTTTCATTTCTATTAAGTATAAAAAAGATTCTAAAACGTTCTAAAGGCAATAAATACATTTATATAATAACAATTCATTTAATAGACTCATATAATATCATTGCCAGACAAAAAACAATAACTAATATTTATTACATTAGAAGCGAATATTCGTTTTAGGTTTAAAACGAAAAACTACTGCGAGTAAAAAATTACCAAAATGAATTGTAAATGATCAAGTGCATAAATTATGAATAAACTTAAAATGTGCACATGTAATCGCAATTTATAATTAAAAAAATAAATATTATAAATTTAAGGTATAAATACCAATAGAGAAACTTTGGAAAGGACGACCATTTATCATATCTAAATAAGTTTTGTGAAGGAATACAATTGCATTTTGAATTAAAAGGAATTTTTAAACTTCTAACGTATTTTGTGTGGTTTTAAGTACGTATATGTTTCAGACAGTCAAAGATAACCTTGAAAACAGGTCGTCCTCCCTAGAAAACAAATTTTCTTCCAATTTTGAAAATTGTACAAAATTATTTATAACTATATTTAAGTGTTTATTGTCCTTCTGATTAACATAACTGTAATTGAAAATTTGACTGAGACTACATGTATGAAAAAAAATACAAAGTATTACTTCCAAATAAACATAATGAAAATATTTTTTTATTGAATTAAAATATTAGTTATTCATTATGCAACTTGAAGTAATAATTATTTAAAAGCCATGATTGAGTCAAAGGTGATTTCTTTGTAATTAATATGCAATATAAAGAATCAGGTTAAATCATACTTAAACAAAAACAAATACTTTTTTCCCTAGTTCTTCGAATTTTGTTCTTTCTTCTTTTTTGTTAAAGAATGAATTCAGTATATATATATATAAGCTTTGAAAAAAAGAGCGTTATTTTGTAATTAATTGGAAATGTAAGGAAATCGAAGGAATTATTCTACTTTATGGAACTCTATAGAATACAAAATTGTTTTATTTTGTATAGAAATATATATATATATTTCCTCCCCCCCCCTTCTCAATAAATTTAAGAAACTTGATAAAAGAAGTTAAATGTCAAAGCTGTCTTGCGTCTAGGTTAAAATTAATTTTTTTCTACTTAAAGTCCACATTTTTTAAATGGATTCACATTTACACCGTAAGACAAAAGTAAATAAGATAATGTGCATCTGAAAAACCTTAACGCCAGCAATAAAATATTTTAATATTGGAAAAGTTATCAAAACCTGATTAAGTATAATAGCTTTAACTATCTTCTTTAAGCCCAATGAATTATAAAATAAAGACAGGGAAAATAATTCAAATTTTATAGATACAATAAACATAGAGTCCTGAATTATTCAAGTTACAGTGCGATTAAACTTATAACAGTAATATTAAAATGCGATTAGATCTTAAGATCAGTGACATAGTTGATTGCTCCTTGCTAAAATTGTAGAGAATAAATTTAGCTACTGAGAGGCTATGTTATTAAAAATACTTGAGTTGAATGTAACGTCCAAAAGATATTTTAAATTGGAATAATATATTTTTTTAAAAAAATTAAACCCATTACTATCAAAGAAGGTGTTTATTTTAACATTAACAATATTGAAAAGTAATTAGCTGATCTTATTGGTACCTATAACAATAATCCCTTAGTAGATACCAAACAAGTAATTTTTGGGCATATGATTCCTAATGTTTTCTAAAGTTTCATCATTATTATTATTATTATTATTACTATAGTAAATACTACATATTAATACTATGGAATAGGATATGGTGCTCCTTATTAAAAATATATATGTATATACATGAAAAAGAAAACATGAAATACGGTTAAAAATATAATGAAATACATATTAATACCAAATATTCAGCTGATATGAAAGAATAAGTACGAATAATACAGAAAAAAATACGAAAAAGTAAGTAGAAAATGCATCTTTGCAACGAAAATTAAAATTGGAATTTTGCGAATCCAAAAAAAAAATAAACTTGTTTTATGATACAAATCTTTCCCCTTTGCAAATCTTACAAATCTTTCCCCTCGTTAAGGTAATAAGGAGAAATCCAAATAGGAAAAAGAAAAACAGTACAATATATAAGAACACCTCAAAATAAATTATTAGAAGCTAACCAATCTCGGATTTGAAAAATACTGTAGAAACTGTACAAATAATTATTTTCTGCGGAACTTAAATAAATAAAAACATTTAAATAATTTTAAAGTTGTTATTGTCTTATAGATTATCTTGAATATATGAAAGTGATTCATCATTACCACATATTAAAAAAATAAACAGACACATTGACGACACCTGACTGTTTAATAGTTAACTGGTTGTGTAAGATACTGATATTTGTAAGTTCGTATGATGTCTTAGAATGTGTGTAGGCAAATTGTCAGAAGAATATTTTAATTCATCATAATCAAACTAATAGCAAGTTAACTTCATTCTGTGATGAATTTGGAATCACAGTTTACAAGACGATCCATGTATTTTTGAAGTATTTATGTTTTGAAGAATTGATGGAGTAATCATGAACCAAATGGTAATGGAAAATCCTCTTATTATTGTTGAATTATTCTATTTTGTGTGTAGTTGTTATTTTTCGAAATGAAAAGCTAAATATAATATTTATATAAAATTATAAAATCCCACCTAAATGCTAAATTGTGGCTTCAAATTGGCCTTTTTACTGTAGTAAAAGTGCAAATACTATTTTTCTTTTTCTATAAATATTACTTTATATGTTATTATTTTATTTTTAGAATTCAATTATGAATATTCAACCATGTTATGATTAAAATTAGTTTTTATCAAGTTAAATCAGTGCTTCTCAAAGTTTCAATATTCACGACCCAATATTCAATCGTAATTTCTTCGCGCCCCTCTCATACAATAATAATTCAATAATATTGTACTTTTATCTAAAACTGCGATACGACCATAACCTCTTAAGTGCAAAAGGCGTATATAATCGTTTCGCTCCGTCAAAGCATTAATTTTCCCGGACGCATATATACGTCTTTCCGAAATAAGATCTTTTATCTGCACTGCTATCCATATAATTATTTCGAAGGCTTTGGAATTCAATAAAAATACCTTGACAATATGTTTACTTAATTCAAAAGATTTTTTTCGTTATTCGCCCACCCCCTCCCAATACATCGCATACACGCCTATGTAGAAAATGGTTGGCATTGGGAAGCGAATCGCGTAACTATTAATTGGCAGAGGGATTATAATTATAAAACTACAAATTATAAAGATTAATGCTAACTTTTGTATATAACTTTTTATATGACACACCCATGGGTCACTGGTAATTATTAAACTTGTTCCTAACTTAGTATTGTTAAATTAAACATAAAATACATTGTGCAGCACTGATACGTTTGTAAGTGGAATATATGAGTCAAAATGTGTATTTTATTTTTTACTATGTCAGAATGTATTTTGTCTTTACTTTCAGTAAATTAATAATTTTTTTAAATAATTTTTTTTTGTCTTTTTAATATGCTCGCGCTCCCCTCGAAGAGTTGTCACCCCCCCCTCCCAGGACGGCGCGCCTACAGTTTTAGGAACGCTGAGTTAAATCAATCAGCCTACAAAGCGATATTTGGTTTAAATCTTTTTTTATTTTACCCCTAATAATCAAAAAATTGATGTAACGGTAAAGGAAATATTTATCAATATGGGTCTATTTAAAAACAGTGAAAACGCGCGCGGTGCTCTCCTAAACAATTATAAGCAGAATCACCTTGAGGTATTCTCTTAGTATGTTTATAAAAAAAAATTCAATACGATGCAATTATAATGCAAGTTAAGCAAAAATATTAAATTTTGTAAATGATATATATCGTATGTTATAATAATGTATGTTATCGTTTTAACCATATCATCAACACCCATGGAGTTAAAAAGATCTTCGAAGATAAAGGTGTGTGTAGAAAAATTCTCTTGTACTTAATGACATAAATAATTTGAGCGCTGTTTTTAATTATAACAATATGATTAAAATTATCAATTATATTTAAAAAATATACTGTAAATTCTTATAGATTTCATAAAAAAATGTATTACGGCCATTAGTAACGATATGAACACGAATTTTGTGAAATTTAGGGTTAAAAAAATGTGAGATTATTAATAATTATCGAGTTAATACCCAATAATTTATTCATTGCCAAGATTGTTATAAGATTTTCTATTACTATATTTAGACTTTTGAATTTTATTATAAATAAAATATTTTACTATTTACTTTTACAATATTTACATATAAGGTTGAAAATTTAGAAGAAAATTAACAAAATGGCACAGCTACAAAATACTTCTCTAAATTATGTGAAGAAAGTGCAAAATTTATGTATTTAATCTCATTTTTTTTTTCTACTTTATATTCAATTTCACTATCTCTTTCAACACATGGGTTTTGCTTTGAATTAAGGCATAACTAGGCATTTCATATTTCATAATAATATTAAGACAAAAAGTGCAGATCCAAGTACTTCATGATTACCTTTATATTGATTGAGTTCCTACAGAGGATCATCATTTTAAAGCAAAGCACCTTCATTCATAACTTTTCTTAATGATTCACCTCAGATCAGACGTATGCATTAATGTATTTCTTGCATACAGAATACTTACAGTGACCTCTGATCTCTGTAATTCTAAAATATAATTACAGTTAAAAATCATTCTACCTAGTTGTTTCTTGTTACAGTTAAAAACTTCTTTAATAATTACATTTTTAATTGGGCAAAAGGAATGGTATTTTTTGAAAACACCAGGGAAATTTATTTCATTGAATGATTTACTCATAAGTTGCAAAGTCCAGTGTTCTTAATTATAAAATTTGTTAGTTCTTAATTGAAGGATCAATTTATGTTTCAAAAATGTTTCATTATCTTTTATATTTGAAACGAAAATGTCTTCGAAAGCTCTCTATGATATAAATAATTATCAGAATCACATTCGATTTACGCATACTAAGCATAAATTATTTACGAAGTATTTATTATCATTTATTATCTGATTATAGAAGAATCCTTTATCAATTTGTTTAATAGTAAGTAAATATTTCTATATATTACTTCACAGTTATGCTCAATACATTAGGGTAATACACAACAACTAAACCAATATAAAGGATTTAACTAGCCATTATATGTACACTTTTTTAGATGAACTGTATTGTCTTAAAGCCGGGGTGGGCATTATGTCGATCGCTATCGATCGGTGGACCGCCAAGATATTTTGGGGTGACCGCATAAACATTTTATCAGTAAGTAATTATATACAGAAAATTCAAGTCACTACTGACTATAACAACAAAAACTAACTTTAGATAAAGATGCTTTATTTTCTTAATGTAATTTGAATTGTTTCAAAGAATGTATCATTTGATATAATTATATTTGGGGGTATTATTATTAAGTTTGTATGTTGCGTTTTGCTTTAAACGTGGTTTTAAAGGTGCTTTTTTCTTTAGTTCTGTAGGTAAGTACACATATTCCGTACTTATTCTTACATTATAATAACCTTTTCCTTACCTCACCACACCTGCGACATTGGACAGTAGCGTACACAAGGATTTTTAAAGGGAAGGGGTCTAAGGTTGAATATCTAACATTCTCGTATCATACCCCAGTACGCAGCCAAACAAATGTTTTTGATTTTGTCGGATTGTGGGAACAAAAAAAAAGCAAAAAATAAATTACTGAATAAATAATTAACATTAATAAATAAAAACAATTACTAATATCAAATACTTAATTACATTTTACATACTATATGCATGGGATTATAATGAATCGGAAGAAAAATAAGGATTATGAGGGAGGGTCCGAACCCGCGTGGACCCTCCCTCCCCGCCCCCTTGTGTGCGCCACTGACACTGGGGGGACCGCAACTCCTTGAAAAAATTACAAGTAACCCGCGTCCTGGAAAAGTCTGCCCAACTCTGGTCTTAAAAGAACATGCGTAGTCGAGTGTTTTGTTTCAATTTTTCCAGAATTTATATTACTATTAAAGTTTTTTTTTGCATCATACTTATATAAAATCTGAATTTTTATCAGAGGTCTTCATGGTTGATTAGTGGTTAATGAAAGTCTGACCAATATATATGAATTTACGAACGTTTCACCTCATCAAATACACACAACTAAAGGTTATTTTAAAATAAAAAAAATTAATCGGGATGAGATTGCTTCACGCCCATAATATTAGAACTCATATATTTTATAAACGCGAGACTTAAATCGCATTTTCAATGGATTGAAGTCTTTAAAATAATCAGCTTCAGATGTGTTACTGAAAAAAAACATTACTTTGTATGTGTTTACATTTACTTTTAGAATATTTTCTATTATGATGCCGTGGGCTTTTAACTTTGACTCTTAAACTTTGTGTTCCAAAATTTTCAAGTTTTGGAACAATAAGCAAAATTAGAGAATCAAAAAGTCATTGAAAATAACTCTTATTTATAACTAAATAAAAAACTTCTTTTTTGTATTTTTTAAAGAAAAATCAGTTTTTCTTGGCCTTCCCCCCCCCCCAAAAAGAGAAGTCAAGTAAGTTCATATTAACGTCGCTCTGTTTAGCTACACGAGGGCTTTTGAAGATGAACCTCGTAATTTTGAACCATGGTCAAGTGAAGAGGATGACACCAGAGCTGGCACTCCCTCTTCTAATTACAACACCAAACCAACGGGAGGACGTTTGAGGTCTGGACAGTTTTAAGGTGCATCGTTCCCCTACACGGAGGATCTTCAATGGCACTAGCCATGCCATGCTTCATACCATGCTTCATCTTCTAGCCATGCCTTGCCCCGAGTCCGTAACCTTTGTGACTAGGCTTACTCGGCCACCACAAGAAGTCAAATAAAGACAGATAATATGTAAGTTAAATTGATGATAAAATGAATTTATTAATGCCTGCACACACATTTTTGAAACTCATTTATATTTTTTAGAATATTTTTCCTACATTTGCTAAGACTGAAGAATAAATAAGCTATCATAATTTTGTTACTATCCTCTGAGCGTAGAAGTACAAGTGTACATTATCTGCAATAGCAAAAAATACAATAAACTTTACTATTAGCTTACATCAATGATTATCGTTATTAGCTTAATTTTTTATGTACTACATGCAATCAAAACAGCAATATTTTGAAGATAATTAGAAGAATTGCTTAAAACGGTCTTTGGCCTAAAGATGCTCGTATTAAATCATTTTCCCAACAAATTTACACAAACATTTTCTCTTTTTTTCGCTTAAAATATGTACAGAAATTTATTAAATATGAGTATTACCTTTTTGAAACTTTTATTTCAGTATATTCTTAAGAATAGGATATAATCTTTATACAGGCTATTTCTCTTTCATATTTTTATTTTATATTTCACTAGCCATTTTTCTTTATTGAGAACATTAATAAACCCTGTGCACCACGCAATGTATCACATATGGGCTTAAAATACATAAAGAAAAGAAGAAAGTATTACAACAGAAAACAGCCATGTCTTCTTTAAGATTCAAACCCAGGCCCTACGGCACTACAGTCAGCATCACTAACTACTATACCTGATGGGCGACTACTAGCATTTATAAAAATAAAAAAAAAATACATACTATATACTATACATCATATTGTTCTATAAGTTATTTTCTGCAGAATTGTTTTTTTTAAATATTAATGTAATATCGCACTTTTTTTGGATAATTATTACCTTGAACATCACTAAGTTCATTTTTTATAACTAAATGTCTCTCTTTATTTAAGAATACACAGTACCCTAAAAATTTCAAATAAATCGATTTTCTTTCTTTTTCTTGTGGCTCATATAATTGAAAAGCTTGCCACCGGATTTCGGATCTGATAACAAAATAGTTTTTAAGATATTTGAAGTTTTTTGAGCTTACGTTTTAGTTTCGGTTACATTTTAAAGTATTTTTCTATTCTGAACTTGAATTACTTAAAAATATTTTTGAGCACTATCAACATTTTCAGTGTGAAATGGTACTTAATTTCAATTTTCATTAACAAAAATCATTCTTGCGTGAATATGTTTTAAGTTTTTTGAGTTCTCATAGTTATTTAATCAAGGTTGATCTCAAGGCCAACTTTAGCTTTGAAAAATAGTTTATATACCTTAGAAAAAATTCATCGATATCTTTTTTTCTGTTGATAAATGCTGTGGCAAAAACGTTCTCAGGTTGATGTCAGGTTGCTCTTCGAAGATACGAAATACTGCTGAAAATGATGTACCTAAAAATCAACCCTCAGCTGATATATGTATTCTACTATTCAAGTACTGAATACAAGTATTCTGAATTCTAGTACTGCAGATAAAACTGGATATTTTCATTATATACCAAACTATATAAAAGTAAACATATTGTATTGCTGTATTATAGGTATTTTAAAGTCGCGCAACAAAAACTCAGACATGTTAAAACTGTCCCCATTTAAAACTTAAAAAAAATAATAAATTTTATGTACAAACCTGGTGAACGTTAGCTTAAGTTAGTATCATTATTATTTTGCACATAAATGTTTTGTGTTTAAAACCTTTTGTCAAAATATTAGATTAAGCTTAAACCAAATAATATGTCGTCGTAACAAATGCTATCAATTATGTAAAAATATTTTTTGAATTAAAAAAAATGTTTTCAGTGGTACTTATTTAAAGTAGTGTTTTAATAAAGTGCATTGGGAAACAACATATTAAAAAATTAGAGCTTAAAGGGCATTATAAGTCTTTGCTTTATGCCTTTACAAACTTTAAATGCGTTTTTCTAAGACTTTTAATTTTGATAATATAAGTGTTTTCTAATCCCTACGGCTTTTTTTCAGTTAAGAGTTTTAAATTTATTTGAATATAATTCCAAACATATGCTCTATAAAATTTAGTATGATTTATGGCTGACAGCTCTATTTATTTATTTTTTTAAAAATGCTTAATATCCTAAACATTTTCCTGCTTTTCCAGGTTTAGCTAGAAAAATAATTATTACAAATCAATGAGGGAGTAGATTTTCAAATACATGCTAGCCTTTGTTTGTAATAATATAAAAAAAACATAAATCACTAAAAATGACTAAAACATTTAAAAAAATAAAACGTTTTAAATTTTTTTAAAAAATCAAAACATTTTTCAATTTTTTAAAATTGTAAAATAACGGCTCTCTCTAGTCAAATTGACTTTGTACTTTCAGAATCAACTTAATAATATAATCTGAAAATAACGCATGAATTATTTTTACTATTACTGTCCCCAAAAATCCTTTTTGAAAAAGGATACTGTGTAGCCTTAAATTGGTAAATTAATTTTGAAACTGAAATCCTATTTAGTTTTTGTTTGATATGTAAGTCGTGCGTATAAAAAGAAAAACATGTTTATTTATTTTTCTATGAATACAATCCCTTTCTCCCAATGTAACATGTGTTTAATATATTGTGCACCATAACCTTAAGTTCTAAAATCATGTATTCTCCTATATTTGCACCGTTCTAAAGAGAAAAAAATAGCAAGTAAAAAAACAATTTTAATTTAAAAGGTGCATAATTGAACACTAGTTTCAAACTATTTTTGATGTGTAACATCTTTACTCTCGGTTGCTGGATATTTGTTGGAGTGATTTCGTGAAAAGGGACGGAAATGCGTAACAGGAAGTCGGGGGAAGCGTGCGCTGTTTGATTTGACCAATTCAGCGTCTTGGGGGTGTCTCTTCGCTAGCCTCGTCGCGGGGTCCAACTGTAGTAGCAATTAAGACGCCGCCTACCGCACATACCAGCAAGTCTTATTAGACTTCATCCGGAATAAACTTGTGATTCTTACTCTCAAATGTCAAAGTCTCAGGGCTCGTTGTGTGTGAAATCTCTGAGGATATATTTATATATGTGTAAACTATATATTAACTAGTTATATTTCTTGTTAAGCGTCTGACAAAGCTCATCATTCTTTAAAAAAAATAGGAGTAAATAATATGAAACTATTTGAATAAATATTTAAGTGCTTATCATTTTCATACTTTGAGGTTAATTCCTGTCGCTGTCAATATAATATTTTTAATTGTGATTAAAAAAGATTTCTCGATTAAAAAAAAAACTAATTAAGTAAACGGGTATTTTTGATTTTCTCTAATATTTCTAATTTTTAAGCATGCGCTTGACGGTGTCTCTTCGCTACCCTCGTCTGGGGGTCCAAATGTAGTAGCAATTAAGACGCCCGCCTACTGCACATACCAGCAAGTCTTGTCATTTTGGTGGTCGCATACATTTCTCCGAATCAAACAGTTAAAAAAATTAAAGATTTCCTGCATTTTGTACTTTTACCGTATACCGAAGGTGGTTCTGCTCTTTAAAAAAAACTATCACTTGCTTCCCATGATTTTGAGAGGTGATTTTAACGTTAACTTCAGGTTTGCCAGAAGCTGAGCCGCTCATAGCTTTTCTGAAAGATGAACTCAAGCTCCAAATGAACACTAATCGAAATGTTTCGACAACTAACAGTGGTACTGTTATTGACGCCATTTTTCAACGATTTTTAAATACTTTGAAATCACAAGTATATGTGTCATACTTTAGTTTTCATAAATCTATTGTCTCCGCTCTTCCCAAAATTGAACAATAATAAATATTTTTGATAAAAAACTGCATTACTCCTTGTGTTAATTAAATAAAATTTTCATTTAAGATATAATTATTCGATAGAAAATTATTTCCAGTCATAACTGATTCATTTCTTTCAGGATTAAAGTCACTATTGCGTATTTACCATGATAACAAGTCAGATGTTACACATCATATGCGACTCGTTTTCATAATAGACTCGTTTTTTTAGATATATATATATACATGCAACCTATATACTAATAATAATTTGGACACCCATGTGTAAATGAGGATATGTCTGGTCCCGATCTACGTCATGATTTGTGTACTAAAATATTGTGTAAGAAACAGCATTGGTATCAGTCGTACGCGAGATGCAGCAAGATTCAGAGCTCTCTGACTTCACGAAAAGCTAATTTTAGGATTTGATGGAATGACTGATTCCTAAGAAACGTATCTAGTTCTTTAAAGATTGTAAAATCGACAGTGGCTTTTGTGATTAAAATTGGATGGTTACTGGGAATTGTCGGAATGTGTTTTGATATGGCAGACCCACGAAACTAAAAGAGAGAGAGAGAGAGACAAGTACTGTCCAAAGAAATTCAGAAAAACCACGCCAAATCAATGGCTCAAATACTACGGAAGTTCCAAAAAGCATGCGAAACAGTTATTTTGATAAATGTCGTTTACAAGAAAGCACAGTTGCTTGGTTCCCGTAGTCGTGTTGCCGTCCACAAGCCTTTGATTCCAAAATCCAACCACGCTGCCCTGTTGAGACTGGTGCAAGGCACTTCAAAGTTGAACTTTAGTTTAATGGAAACAAGTTCTTTGAAACGACGAATCAAAGTTAAATCTCTATGGGTTGGATGGCAGAGTCTGGGTTTGACGTATACCTTTAGAAATAAGTTTTTCTGAATCATTGTGCCTACAGTGAAGTTTGACGGATGTGGAAATATGGTCTGTTATGGCGGATGACTGGTGATGTTTATCGTGGTACGGACTGGAACTCTAGATCCCAATCCATGGTAAGCTGAACGCCGACTCCCACTGCGCTTTTCTATACAATGGGCTTCCTACTAAGAGGATTTTTTTCAGGTAGGACCTTGTTACTTATAGAATGGCTGTTTGTCATGTAGCGAGGCCCACCAGGGATGGATACAATGAAAATTGGGGGATGACAGATTGGACTGGCCTTCATAAAATTCAGACTTGAATTAAATAGAAAACCTCTAGGACGAGTTAGATCACTGAATTAAGGGGAACAGCAACCGTTCAAAATCGGTGAGTGAACTCCCATGTATTTTTCAAGCCGAGTGAAAGAAAGCTCTAGTACCCATCATCCAAAAAAATCAGCCGAGGGAAAGCAATCCTGGAGTGTTAAGGCTGTAATTGCTCCCGGTGGTGGATCTACCCTTTATTGTATATGAATAAATTTTGTACATTTATTTTATCACAAGTGTGTAATTGTTATATACATGTATATATATATGTGTGTATATTTATGGGGAATATACATATTTATTTATATTTATTTATGACAAGTTTTTAAATAATCTCAAACGTTTATTTTTATAAAAAAAAGGATGCTTTAATTTTTTAACAAAATTTATTCATTTAGTATACTGTGCAAAAGCATTTTAAACGAAATTTTCTTGCGAAATACATGCGAGTCTAAAAATAATTGGAGTAATCAATTCATAATTTTAAAATTTTACATTATAAAATTAAACAACTTTGTGCATGGGTATGGCATTTACGCATTATAGTTAAGAACACTTTTGATACAACAATAAAAAAACTAAGAATTTTGAAGAAAATACACATTTTTTTCTAATCGAATGGAAAAACTTTAACATGACTGCTCATATCATTGATTCACATAAAGACATAGAATTAATAGACATTCTTATTTCTAACATCATATAATTTGTACCAAAAATTAAAAAGAAATATTCTGAAATCTTACTAGAACATTCTTTAAGAAAAGGACTTCCTTCCTATAAAAAGCAGTTTCTTTATTAGAGAATTTTTTTTTTATTTAAACATACTTTACTCCCCCAAAAAAACCTTTTTTTTCATTTAGAAAATTAGATTTTTACTGATTTTTGCATGACAGTAAAAAAACGTCATTCTTTTTGCGATGAAAATTTTTGAATCCAAAAACAGAAACAAAGTGTATCCATTAAAAGCTGTAACTTTAAAAGATATTTTCCGTTGAGTAATATTTATCATTTATGATACATAATTTACTCCATAAATAAACATTACACATTACATATTTTCTGCCTTACATATGCTTTTAATATGCTGCCAATTACTGCCTTTCTTAAGATGCCGCTACGTAACATGTTTTATCACTTCGATGAAGATGCCTTTTAAATAAATAACTAAAGCCAAGCCTAATGAAGCCATTTTTAAGAACGAGGCAAAGTGAAAAAAAGCACTTTTACTATAGTAGTTATAGAGAAAACAACGTTTTTATTAATTATCTCTCGGTCTTTTTCACTTTTGACGCTTTTCAAAACCCCGGCTAAGTCCATTATAATCATCTTCCGTATAATAAGCTAAGTTTCAGCTCATTTTTATTCGATGTGAAAGTTTACTTCAAAAATTTCGAGATTCTAGATAATTAACTTCATCTTTGTTTTTGGCTCTAATTGGCAGATAATTGATCAGAAAAAAAAGAGGAAGAAAGTTCATCATGATGAAGAAAGAAGAAAGATAGACCGTTACTAATTCAAAAAGGGAAGGACACATTCCTTCACATTTTAACCAATTTGAGAAAGTATCGGTTATTGCATTAACAAAATCGAAAAGTAGAGAATTTATAAAAAAAACGTGAATGATCTAAAATTAAACTCATCAAAAATGTATTTTCGGATTCTTAGATTAATGCCGAGAGAAATTATTCCAATTCTAACTACTTTTTTCCCTGCAGCTTGAATGTAATACGACTATAGAATAAAAAAGAATTTTCCAACTATATTTTCTCCTCTTTTAGTTTAGTGTATGTTAACTTTTTTATCTGTCTTAATATTCAGTACACAAGCATTTCTGTAAAGAAATAATGTGCATCTCCAATGATTAAAATGTTTTTTTTTAAAAATAAAGTTGCCATATGTTAAGAAGGTTTTTACTGATCAATTTCACAAACTTCGTTCACAAATACCTTGTAATGTAGCATACAAAAATGTAAATTTTGGAGTCCATGATTCAATAGATGGAGTCCAACACCCCCCCCCCTCTCTGCCCTCTCCAACGGAGCCGCAGAAGCTGTACAAAAAAAATCCAATTCTAGGCCAAAGCAATTTAAATTTGATTCTTGACATCCCATCATAAGTGTACCAATGTCTTGTATACATGTTTTTGGGTGCAGTTTGGATATATATCAACTATCAAGATGTAGATTTCCTCCATGAAAAACGGAGGGATCGAATGGAAGCACTACTCAAGTTTTGGGTGCAAGATTTTCTATTTCAATAATGTTCTTAGAAAATAGTTGAAAATTGGTAAAAAACTGTGTCATAGAAGTGGACAACCCAGAAAAGCAGCATAATATGAGGGCAAATTATCATTTAGAGCCATCATAATCAGTAGATTGACGTGTTATCCGACACCTATAACCACAAAACTCATTGATATATGCTTCAGGAAAAGTTTTCTGCTCCCACATCTACTGCTGCACCAAATGCTTTGCACCTATGATTAGTTATGAATACTCATTGTAATGAATTCGGTGATGTTTTTACAACAAAGTATTAAAAAAATCAGTGATGCTTTTACTACAAATGGAAAAAAATAATGCGCCAAGAAGCCCATGAAAAACTTATCATTCATCCCTAGGAGTTATGACATGGGATAGCAGTAATACATTGTTATGCATCACTTCCTTTCAACATGAGAATAGAAACTACCAAAACGACATACTTAAAATATTTAATGAAAGAAAATAGTTGAGTTATATGCTGCCTTCGTGTAAATGGTAACTTTAATATCACCATTAGATTGCAATTTGATCGTTTGCCCAACATGTGATCATAAAGATTGTATTTCTTTAGTTACCTGCAGTGAACGTGCGATATGTAAAGTTTTATATTTCGTATGGTATTTATATATAGAAAAAACTTTTTTTGGAGAAATTATGGAAAATTTTCATGGCGTGAGATTGATGAGATTTTGACATATCAATTTTTGAAACATTACTCTTTTTTTTAAAAATGTTTTTTCTGACTCTAATAAAGATAAAGCTTATTTTTAAAATAAGAGACTGTATGTGATTACTTTGATGACCTCAGTTCCACTGTTAAACACCCCCTGCAACTACAGTGTGGCATATGATAATCATGTGTTTCAGCAGTGAATTTTTACGACTTTGACATCTTTCCCTTTCCTTAAATGGTATTCATATTTCTATCTTAAGAATGTAATGACTTCACTCGTCTGAAATTGATTTCTAAACTTTATCTTCAAGCTCGTTGGATCAGCAATTTCCCTTCCTTATAGCAAGTTTATGTCCTATTGAGTTGACATATCCAAGCATAACTGAATATTAAAATCTGAGTATGATAAAAAAGTATAAGTATATAAGAGAGTATGATAAAAAAAAATATTGTGTGCATATGTATGTGTGCTAGTGTACATTGGAGTCTCCCGTCTGTAAATCAATAGTTGGTACAAGCATTTTGTTCAAACGCAAAAATTCGATCAATACTGTATTGGTTAGTTAATTATCGAGATAATTCGGAAAAATAATTAAAATCCTCTGAAATTTCAATCACATATTTTTTCTTTTCAAATTACTTTAATTACTTAATTACAAATTATTTAAATTAATATTTTTTTTGTTTAAATCTTATATTACTTAATTTTCTTACAAATTAATAAAAATACTTTTGAAAAAAAAGGAAAAGAAAACTAATATATACCATGCAACATTTCGTATAATATTTAAAAGAAAACGTATATAGGTATCAAATTTCATGTTTGATTATTTATTTTTTTATGAACGCTGTCTAGAGAGATTTCTTGTCAGCGTTCCCCAGAAATTAATTATAATTTTATTAGAGTAGTAAACAATTTCAAATTTCTCTGAAAATTCCAAACAAATCTAAATGAAATCACATAAAATTGGTTTCTCTATCGAATAACATCAAACTTAAATGTATATGTAATCTGGAATCCAAAAGTAATGGCTCAAAACAGAATAAAATAGCCCAGAATTCAAGGTTTGATATCACATTATTATCTTAGTATATTCGAACATTTCTTCACTTACTTATCTTTTGGATTTTTGTAGCCAGTTTACTTTCGCATGTTGAGGGGTTCTTCTAGTTGACGAGTCTTTTATTCTAATAGCCCATGCAAACTCTTTGTGTATCATAAAATTTCTGTAAGAGCTGAACAAACTAAATTGACTTTTCGCCAAGGTTCATTTTTATTAGCAACAATAATTCAATTGAAACATGTACTATCCTTATTCGTCAGTCAGTTACCTAGATTATTCTTTTATTTCTATATTATATTTGTTTCATTTGCTTTATTTTTTTGTTTAAGAATCCATTCATAATTTTTTCAGTACAAAAAAGAAAGAATATATGTACAGAATGTGATTACAAATCGTGCACATACATTCTAATGAGAAATTGTTTATATACGTGTGCGTATATGTGAATAAAAATCTATCAAGATTATATTTAAGAAGAATCCTAAAGCTAAATGATTATAAATTGGAATATTAAGTTAAGTAAATGGATTTAAAAAGAAAATTATTGTAATTACATCAAATGACGCTAGTCCAGAAATTTTTAGCTTTAAATTGTACTTTTACGTAAAACAATTTTGCTGATTATACAAATTCCCTCTGCACAGACAATTTAACACTATTTAGCGTGTTTAAAATGTATGGAAATAGCAGAAAAGTAATAGTTCTCTATTCACTTGAAAGCTTTAAGATATTTCTACTGACACTGAAACAACCCATTATTTAATTGATTTTAAAAAATGTACCGTATATGCATACTAAGAAGTGAAAACTGCAAATATGTACAATTTTTATAATTAGTGTTTCATTATTTAAAAAAAAGTGTTACATATACTCGTTATTTTAAATATTAAATATATTATTTTGTTGTCAAATGATAAAACTCTAAGAAAGTTATTATAAAAGAAATACTATATATTTTAATATTTTATATTTACTCTTACTAAATCATTACGCAACAGTAGCAGCAATTTGACAAGGGTTTATAGAAATCTTCTACGTATTTCACCTATAAATCTTTAATAATGTCCACTGATTTATCATACCCTTACGGAAGATGCAGTTCTCCTTCCTTGTCTCAGTATTAGTGTTGGCAATTCTAATTTTAGCGATGACTACTTGCGACCAGGAGAGTTACAGAACGGTTAAGAGGAGATAGAACTGTAACAAGTGGTGTGGACTAACGAATTTAGTCCAAACATGCCTATCTCGTTAAGCCCATCACCTTACGAGCGGGTGAATCTGAATCGCAAAGCGAACTGCTGGAATCGGTAATCCCGTTCTGAATAATACGGATTTACGGTGGCGCGAGTTTGCGGCAGCGCAAAGCCACCGTAAAATTTCGTTTGAAATTAAAACGATCAGCGTTTTCAGGTTTGAAATGAAATTGATGATTAATAGGTCGCCGAAGCATGTCTCAAGGAGATTATTTAACTTATTCTTTTTGTCGTTCATACTAGAAAAATTTATTTCTGAATACTTTAACAAGTGTTTAAAAGGTTTTAAGATGCGGTCCCTAGAATAATTGCATTTAAGTATTTTAGAAAATACAAGCATTTTGAAGCTGTTTAGTTTATTTTTTTTAAATCAGTAAATAAAAAAAAAGAATATTGTTCATGTTAACTCTTAGATTAAATTTTATTTTTAATATGGTTGTAGTAGTTAAATATACTTTCTTAAGGAAAAAATAATTTGGATATATTTTGCATAAGGAATATGTCTGAAAATAACTATGCTCACATGAATTATATATATATATATATATATATATATATTACAAGTGATAATGGCAGATACTTCATTAAATTTCACTTTATTTCTTCTACATTATAGATTATCGTGTTCCAAGTAATGTATTTTAAAAAGTATGATAGATGAAAATTTATTTAGTTTTGTGAAATATATAGTACAATTCAGATATTATATTTAAGTAAGACCCATGCGATGAATTGGAATAAATAAAGAAAGAAAGAACTTTAACTGCAGCGTACTTTCTTCTAAAAAGAAAAATACGGTAAATGAAAATTTCTGTATTGAATGTTTTAAAAAAGCATGATATATTAAATATGAATCAATAAAACTTCATAATAGTTTATAGGTTGCATTTTTATTAATAATAAACTAATTATTTAAAATGTAAAAGACTAATTAATTTTAATACTTTAATAAGATGACAAATAAATTACAAAACAAATTAATATTAAAATAAATTATTTATAAATGAAATGGTTTCATATAAGTACTGACTAAAGAATAGGGCATTTTCAAATTTCACATAAAAAAATTAAAATAAGGAAAACAATTTCAATGAATTTCATTTAAAAGTAACTTAGTAATGATTCAGAATATGTTAACTTCAAAATATTATCAAAAATGTATTTAAAAAAACACTATATTTGCAATACAGAAACTAATATAAGCTTCAAAAAGCACTACTTCATGCAAGTTATCCTCATCTTCAGGTGCAAAAACACAAGAGCCATTAGCCACAAACGAGAAGAGTAATTTTAAAATGCAAGCATCCTTTACTAATTAATTTAGCTCTGAATTTCAACGAACAGTTTAACAGCCATCGGTACAGTAAACACCTCCTTCTCCACAATGCAATACCCCAATTATGAATTTTCAAGTCTTATACGAAATCTTGGTGACAGTTTGAATATTAATTCGAGAAGACACGGTGTTTAGCCTGAGGGAAACTCGAAACTACCCCAATCTGTACAAGTGTTAGAGGGAACACCCATTGAAAAGGCCCACAGTACAGTAGCGCACAACAAAATACAGCTCCTTCCACCTCCCTTTATCATTAAATAGTCGACAGAATTGTTTCCTCTGTTAATTCATTACATAATCAGTAAGGGGTTTGTGCAGTTCCTACAACTGAATATTAATTAAGTACAAGAGGATGCCCCTGAACCAACCACCCCCCTCTAAACTCTCACGTGCCACAATTAATGAAAAGAGTCGGAAGAGGGGGGAATTTGTGGGTAGAAGCGACGAGGACTTTTGAAAAGTCAATAGGTTATTAAATTTCGAAATAATTATGCGTCTCCCCGTTAGCCCAGTAAATGAATTTTCGATTAGTAGTATTTTTGAGTGAGAGTAAAGTCAAAGGGGAGTGGAGGGGGTACTAAGAGATTGATAAAAAATTATAGGAGGAAAGGGAATACGGGCAGAATCGTGTGGATGAATACTTTTTGGAAAAATGTCAATGAATATCTCGTATAGATTTTTCTTTCCAAAATTTATTTTCTTTTCTTGGATTTCCACAGATTCGCTTATTGATTTTCAGCGTAATTTTTAGAAACTTGCGGCGCGGTGGAGTTCAATAATTTGATTTTTCTAGAATCAACAATTTATACTTTGGTATTTCTTTTCTGTTAGGTAATCTTTTTCTTTTGATAAATATCAAAGATTTCTGTTTAAAAAAAATATCTTTTAATTGAATAAAGAAACTTTTCTTACGAGTTCAAACTGAACTAGTTTTTTTTTAAATGAAACGAAATAACGTTTTTAGAAAAAGTAAATTATTTTTCCCCCTTAAAATTGGAAAAATACACAAATTTTTCAAGAGGTAATTTTTTTTTTTTAGAATTCTTCGGTTCAATTCAAAAATATATATTTTAAAAGAATTCGGACAAATTATTAACCTATCCATGTGAAAACAAATTCAATTCGTAAGTTCTTTTCCTTGTATCTTCAGGAGAAAATAACAAAACAATTTCATTTATTTGACTAAAAATATTACATGATGTCTACATAACTTCAAGCGATATTACAGAATAAATAATTTGATAATTTTGCTACCTTAAAAAAATTAAGTAAATTTTAAAAACTCGTGCATTAACATTAATAAGAGCATGTATAAAAATTTAGAACAAAGAAAACAATGATTTGCAGACTAAATTTTAGCAAAGTGAAGTAATACAAAATTTATTAAATAGTATTATCTGTCCACTATGGCAAAGTTTGGTCTTTTCGTCACAATTTATATATTTATTAAACTAAATTAATATTAGCAATATTATTAAGTAAATTTCTTAATCATAAAGTAGGGAAATGGTAGTAATGCTTGATTTTTTATATAGTTCAATCACAGGACTAGACGAGTTAATATAATATATTTCTTTTTAAGATTTACGTTTATTTTTTTTTTCACACCAAAATATCAAATGCCAAAAATATGTTCAAATCTCAAAAACACACTCAAATCTCCACAGATTTCTGTGCTCAAGTTTCAAAAAATAGTTTTCAATACATGTTTTATAAGTAAGCCATCTTCGTATGAATAAACTTAAATGATTTTTCCAATGTTAATAGAAAATAATTACTGAATAAATGCAAATGTTAACAGTAGTAAAGAAATAAGTCGTAAAATAAATCGTTATTTATATTAACAGACATGACTTATTTGTTAGTTTTTTGGCGTTTTATTTAACTCAGTTTTTTTATATTATGTTCTGTTGTAAAAATTCAATAGAGCCAAATTCAAATATTTTTCATGAGCCAATTATATTATTCTTCATACATTTCTTATAAGTACCAAATTGAAGAATGATGCTATGCTTTATTTGTCACACTATCAAAAGCATCCTATGTTAAGTGGTTTATATTGGATTTTTAAAATTCCGTGATATATATATATATATATATATATATATGATATTAGCTACACTATCATATTTTTTTCTAACGTTCTTTAATTTTATAATACCATTATATTAGAATAAATAAAGAAAGCAGAGCAAAATTTTGGTATTCCATTTGTTTTTAAAAATTTTAGCATTTTTCTCTGTTGGAAAAAAAGATTAATGGATACAATTTTAAATTTAAGAAAATAATTATAATAAAATTCCACTTTGAGAATTAGTTTAATATGTTCTCCATAATTATAAAATTGTATTTAGTAGTTTAAATGCATTAAATATTTCTTGAAATATAACTAAATTCAAAATACACTTTTCCATTGCTTCCTGATTTCCCATACTTTATCTTAGTATTAATTTTTTTTGGTAATACCATCGCAACAATGCAAACGTTCAAGATAACTCTCTAAGTAGGCCACCCCGATTCCTCTTTTGTCGTACGTATTAAATTGTCAACCACGTGCTTCGTTTTTATATAATGTCGCTGATATAGTTGCGATAGTGTGCAAGTACATTTTTTTTAATTTAAGGAAATAAAACAGTTATTAGTTTTTTTTATAGTTTTATTTATTTGTTTTTCTAGAAGATATTTTTATCTATTTTTCAATGCTAATTTTATAGAATCAAAATAATTTGAGATTGATTTTACTAAATATTTTATAACATAAATTATTATGCAATTCTTATCTAAATAATAATAAAGCACAATTAACAGTATTCTGGTCGAAATAACTAACTTAAAATTAATTACAAATCTAATAAATATATTGAATAATTTTATGTAAAAATTACATCTTATTATTTCAAACAGAAGAGGAAGAATTTCGACGTACTTAAAATTTCTCAAGTTACTTCAAGCGATAAAAACTCTAATCATATAACTGTAGGCAAATTCCCGAATAAAATATATAATCAGAAATATATAAACAATTTAAGTATATAACAAAAATATTCGAATGGAATACATAATTCAAAGTTAGCACATTGTGATTAATACCTAATAAACGCATTAATTCTAAAGACGTGTTCCGTATATTGAAGAACTTAAGATTCTTAATTGGAACTACCTTGAGGTATTTTTGCTATTTAAAAAAATGCTTAAATACATGTAAATAAATTTCGGATATTTTAATCTTCATTTAAACTTTCACATAAAAGAAACTCACACCTTATAACTTCTAAAATATGTTCATGATCTATTTTGTAATAATTTGACTTATGTTTGAGTTGCAAGTTTTAGAACTACAATATTAATATGAAAACATTTTATCTCTTTTATTAAACTAGATTAATCTGTAAACTTTTAATTCGGATGACTTAACTATTTATGTTATATTATATATTATGTTAACTATATATGTTATATTATGTTTCATTTAATTAATTAAATGAAAGGACATGGAATGTAACCTCCCAAAAATATTAAAATAATACTTATATTTTGCTATCGATTTATTTGCCCAAATATATTAACTAAACGTTTTATTCCAATTAATTATGGATGCTTTATAAACTAGCGGTACTGAACCTGTAACCACCGGACCTTTCTGAGTGGTCCAGTTTAGTCCGTTGCAATAACACACAAATTCAATTATTATAAAACAAAACTTTAAAAATTTTGCAAGAAATTCTATCCATCAAACAATTAAATATATAAAAATTTGCTATCTATGCCATGCTGATATGGCATAGATAGCAAAGATATGATATTGATAGCAAAGATAATAATATTGATAGCAAAGATATGCAAAAATAGCATAGATATGATATTGAGAGATAACTTTTTTTCTCTTGGTTATTGTTACGATTAGGGATAACAAATAACAGCGGAGTAGTGACCATTTTATCGGTAAAACTAATTTTTAATTAACCCTCATGTCTTCCAAGGAAAAAATATGTAAAGAATATATGTTGTTTCAAAACGAGAGATTAGCATCTTGACTATTTTGTAGAGCAACACAAACGTAGATCAAAAAATTGCTTGATTTGTTGTGAAAATGTTGCACGTAAACTAGTGTAATTTTGCTCGTCACTCTCTGTAAGGTCAGTCCTGTCACTGTCCCCAAGCAAAAATCTTTCAATGACTCTTTTTCTTGAGGATCTCTTTCAAGAATAGATAAATTGGCTTTCTTAAAAAAATATTTGCTCAAGCAACAAGATATTTTGTCGGTGGTGATTTCACAAAATGCATAGGTATCAAAAGCGTCCAATAAAATTTGGTATATTAGACATATTGATAAATATATGAAATTGTTAAGGATAAACATACGAATTGGTACAGTAATTTTGTTTGACTGTTTTTAGATGCTTCCGATGTATTCTTTAATAAATTCAGTTATTTACTCCGATATTATTTTAGTAAAATCAAAAAGTATTTGAATAAATTTGAAACAAAAAACACAAGCAAGTATGAACTAATTATAATTATATAATACTGATTTTGGTCTGGAATACAGTAAAGAATTTTGCTATATAATAAATAAATAATATAATAAATTAATAACTGATATAAAATAAGTGAGGCTTTGTCAAAGAAGAAAAACAAATTATTAAAGCACATGGCAGCTTTTTTTTTATCACAGTAAAATGCAAACAAGGGGTTTGGGGTCATTGATGAAAGGAAAACGAAATTATACCATAACTGGGAAAATAATGCATAAAACCAAATTTTTTCAGTAAAGTTTGATAGAGTATAATATGGTTTCAAAATAAATAAAAAATTACGAGTTTTAATATTTTGGATCAATTTTCTGCATTTTAAATGTTTGTGATCTTACTGCGTCCCCCTACTCCAATTAATCCGCAATCTTCATGTTGCAGCCCGAGTGAAATAGTTATCATATGTATGCGGCCCGGCTGAAAAACAGGTTGAGTATCCCTAAACTGAGTACTTGACATTATGAAATATGACTTTTGTACCATAAAGATGAATAGTAATATATTTTTAAGAACATTTTATTTTCACTTTTGAATTTAAAGGAGAGATTCCAATAATTCAATAAACATATTATTTATGTATATTTTAAAAGCTTAATACTTATGAAATTTTAACAAAATGAAATAATTTCCCAGCAGCAATGCCAGGTGCTTAGAAAAAGGCAAGATACATTTTAATAGGTGACACTGTAAGTACTAATACAAACAATTTTGAAGAAAGAATGTATGGTTTAACATATGAGACGCAAGTGAAACGTCTCATTACAATGTAAAAACAACGCTATATTATGATTCCTTGATTTTTGATAGGAATCATTATGGACTATTTAATACAGCGTTTCTCAAACTGTGGAACGTGCCTCCTTTAAGGGGCGAGTAAATCCTACCAGTAACGAGGGCGCAAGCATACCCAAAAGTCGAAAACAAAAGATTATTTTTTAAAAATATTAATTTGCTGAAAGGAAGCAGAAGAAAATACATTCCGACATAATAAATAAAATACATATTTACACTGATATAATACACTGAAAAATATACCAGTACTGTCAATGTATTTCATCATTAATTCCTCCAAACTAAGTTAATATAAGTTAATATATTAAGTTAATATAAGTTAATAGACTAAGTTATAATATAAGTTAGTTTACCATGGGCTTGCCTATACAAAACTATATGCAAAACTTAATACTTATATTGATTATTTGTACGGTTTACAATTAAAGTCGTATTGTAGCTTTAGCCTCAAAATACAATATTATTGAATTCAATACATTGTTATTGAATGGAGGGAGGTGCGATAAAAATTATGATTGAAAATTGGGTCGCAAACAATGAGCTTTTGAGAAGTACTAATCTAATAAATTCGTATCATTTGCCGAAATGCTATGACGAAGGCAAATACAGTACATACCAAGAGGTGTTACCTGCGTTGCAAGATGATGTTCTAAATTACCTTCGGTGTTGAATGCGTGCCTCCACCTTGATGGAACTGCAGTCCTTTTTGAGCGACAGATACGATGACTTTTGAGAAGTACTAATCTAATAAATTCGTATCATTTGCCGAAATGCTATGACGAAGGCAAATACAGTACATACCAAGAGGTGTTACCTGCGTTGCAAGATGATGTTCTAAATTACCTTCGGTGTTGAATGCGCGGCTCCACCTTGATGGAACTGCAGTCCTTTTTGAGCGACAGATACGATGGTTTCTGGATTAGCTTTTCCAAAATGATGAGCCTGGAGGAATGGTACTGCAGCTTAGATACCAAGATCACAATATATTTCTAGCTTTGATTTCTTTTTGTGGGGACAGTTGGAAAATCTGATGTAAAAGGCTTTTTTTTTTACTTTATGACTGACTCTTTTTGACTCCAATCGCTGGATTTTCGTTTGCTAATGGCTGGTTAGCGGCTTACCGGGAATATTTCAGAATATTCACCAATTCATCTTTTCCCGCTATTTTCTAGCTCACTTTTGGTGGTCGATTTTCTAAGCAATTATTGTAAAATATTCCTTAAATGTTTTTAAGGTTGATAGTTTTCTTGATAACCTTGTTTCTTCTACGTTGCAACTTTAAGAGCACTTGCATTTTATTTTAAACTAGGCTTTCTTTGATGAAGAATGTTTGTTTTTGTATGTATTACCACTTATTTTGAATTTTCTTGCTGCTTCTTCTGACTGCATATTTCAAAATTCGTGAAACTGTCTTTAAGGCTCTACATATAGATTTATCAGAAAAAAAAAAAACTTTATATATATATATATATATATATATATATATATATTATGTTTTTAATCAAAATTCGACTGATATTTTTTTGAATGTTGTTTTGTAAATCAATACTTTTATCGCATGTAAATTTCAGTAACAATAATATACTTGTTTACATTCAAATATACCCATGTATGTTTCTTTAATTTCGTTTTTTAAGTGCATTTCAGTAATGATTTAATATTATTCATCTTTATAAAATTTTGACACTCCCAGGAATTTTTTAAAATTTATTATAAGCTAAAATTTGAATTTTGTTTTATACATAATATACGATTTTAATACATGGTGACCATTTTTCAGGTACATCCTGGGATCTATAAATGAGAAAAGTTTTGTATTTACAATATTAAAGTTTTAATCTGTTTCAGTGAAGCTACAGTTTTTTTCAATAATTGTATACAGAAATACTTTATATATGCTACTGTGTTATATATGTTGCAGAGATTTCTTTTCGCTATATATGAAATAAAGTACCTGACAGCAGGAAGCATAAATTTCTTTTACCACAGCTGAAATATTTTCGGGCTTTTATTTACTTTTGGTATGCGAATCATACTGTTGGTGTAGAAGTTTTTATGATTCTTGACATTTTATCTTTTGGTGTTGAACATCTCAAAGAGAACTTCACATGGCAACATTTTTTGAAGTTATTTACTTTGGGCATGAAATTTACTTTCAGGCGTGCTTTCTTTCCCCCCCTAAAACTGTTTCACGAGTGTTAGAAGCATGAACTATCAAAAATATTTTTTTTTGTGTTACTTCTTCGCCGCGTTCAGGTTTTGTCATAAAATATAGTGTCCGTTTCTACATTTTTTTCTTCCTGGTATTTTTTTATGTATACTTCATTTTGATATATGGTCACTATAAATAACGTGTAATTACTTCTGTGTTTCTCTGTACATCTGTTCTCTAATATTTAGAGCGTTATTAAGATGCTAAATAAAACGAATTGAAATGAGTTATTTAAAAAACAATCCACTTTGAAAAATATCAATATATATATGTATGTATATTAACATTTATTACTTATTCGGTGGATAGAATTTCACATTTTCAGATCTTAAAAACCTACCTGTATGCGGAAAAGATGTTCTCAGGTATTTCGATGAAGTGAAAAATAAAATTAAAGATTAATTTACATATTATATCATTATTATTACTTTTTATATTAACTTTCATATTATGCCACTAGGAAAATGAAGTTGAGGTATTTAAGCTCTTTTAAGCTAAAAATCAAAGGAAATTTTGTTACAGTAAAACTGACATTTTAGTACTTAATGTCGTGAGAGAACCCACTTACTAAATAAGTAAAGGAAAGAAAACCTAACATGTACCTTTAGCAATTAATATTTAATTTAAAAAAAAACAGTCGAAATGAAAGCGGGAGATGGATTTTGGACGGGGATTAATCAATGGTGTGGGGAGAGAGAACTTATTAAATGTGTGTTTCACTACTCAATACTCACTTATCCATTATTAACTTCACTACTCAATACTATTATCATCACTTTGAGCTATTTCTATTAATGATGGCTTTGGGCTATTTATATTTATATTATGATTATAAAAGCATCTTATTAAGCAATATTAAATATATTTATAGCAATATTAAATTTTGAAACAATTGTTTAATTATTTTTCTCCTGGTATCCATAAAACAGAACAGCTCTTCTGCATGGTTATGATTCGATTAATAATACATTTTTTTCTCCACACAACCACATTCCGCCGTAATATATATATATATATATATATAAGTCATTCAGAAGTCTCATTAACTAAAGACCTTATTATACATCTATTATTTTTGTAATAAAGAGAGCTAGTTATGGTGTGTTGTAACAAAAAAGTTATGCTGGATAAAAGTTACAATTTGAAAGAATGATGATGATTGACAAAGACGAATATCTAGTTGGTAGCAAATGATTTAGTAAACTTTTATTCTTTTTACAAAGAAAACTTTAAATAAATTCAAGGTCCTTAAAACTATTTTCACGATTACCTTGAAAAACGTTTGCATTTATGAGAAAATAAATAAACCAAGTACTTATTCTATCTATGAATCTCTGTTTAAGGGATGTTGTATTGGAATAAGAAAAATTATTTTGGTAACTAATAGTTTTGTTCCAAATATGTTTAGTTTATCATTACATTTCTTTCAGTCTAACGTAGGATATTTTTAATTTGTAAATACGCTAAACACTGTCAAGAGGAGGGCACTTAGATATTGTAGATATTTATAATGCTTTTTTTTATTTCATCTTTTAAAAATATGTATTACACTTTACACGTTTTAAAATAAATTTTATATTCTTAAGGACTTAAAGAAACAAATGAGAGACATGAGTATCAGGTAAATACTTAGTACATTCGGATGAGAGTGTATCACATTTGTGAATTAACATTTAATAGAAAAAATTGTGAAGGAAAGAGCTTTTTAGCACTTCATTTTCCCCACAATTCTGCAAAAGTTTAATAAGTTACCCCTTAAGATTTGTATCAATAAAAAAAGACAAAGTTTCAATTCTCCTGCGAAAAATTTAATTCTATCAATTATTTATTATAAGGTAAAATTGCATGGTGCTATACAATTAGGCTGATCTAGTATATCCTTTTCATTTTTTACTCCTTTTACTTCCCTGAAGTATGGAACGTACTTCGCTAGATAATTGAGATGAGTACACAGGAAACATGTAACGAGCTTGGCAGTAGAGATCCACCCGAAGCACTGCATTTTGACTGCAACCTTAACTGTCTCTGCCGACAGACCCTTGAATAAAGATTAATAGATCGTGAGGGGAGGAGAATCATAAGGGGTCGGATCCCCTCCCTGCTGCTTCACTTGCACTTTTACATTCTACGTCGATTTGCTGGACTCCTCTCCCCACTCTCTTGTGCTTTGGAAAACCTGCTCTTCCTTTCTCTATCTCTTTCCTGATTCCTTTTCCTTTTTTTTTTCAGAATCGTTTTTTGACTTTTTAGCTCTGCCACGCTTTTCTGCCTATCGCATTTCGATTCTTTTTTTATCCGATTCATTTTATTTTTTCCCCCTACAATTTTTTTTTACTATGGATCTTCAGAAAGAGAGGTATTTTTTGCAACTATTTTATTTTTAACGATAGCATCCTCAACTTCAAATCGATTCCGACAAAGGCTCTTAAACGGGATGAAGTGAAAAAAAATAAAGGGGATTTGCCCATATTATCTTTTATCGCTATGTTCTAGATGAATTGATCATTTTGATGTTCAGTTTTTTAAAGATGAAAAATATGGAATAATCTTAAGAAATGTTAATTAGTTTAATAATAATTCTGAAAAAGAACGATTAAGTTATTTTTCTTTACTTTCATAAATATGAAGTTTGGAGCATAATAATTATTTGTTTTCACATGTATATTTGTGTCCGAAATAAGGATTTTTTAAATTGCCACATAATTAATTTAAATTAAATTAAGCCTGGATTTTTTAGTTCATACAAAACAATAAAGTAGTTTCCAAAAGTTATGGTACATATATAAGGCCTTGTATACAATTTATCAGAAAAGGATAGGGAATTGACAATAGGAAATAAAAGAGTTAATATGATATATGGAGGCTTTTTTATTATACAGTCTTTTCAACGCTATTTAACTGCTTAAGTTTTCATGCTTGAAGTAAGGTAGTTAAAGAGTCCATATAACAGTTAATTCTACTATTTTATCAAGCAGCCTTTAAGGGCCTAACCCAGGGGTACACAGCCTTTTCTTCCGCTGGACCACATACATAATATAACTATTTCGTGCGGGTCGCAACATGATGATTAATAAGCGGGGGGGTGGAGGGAGATGCTATAAGATCAATGGCATTTAAAAAGGGGGGGATTTTATTTTAAAACTATATTAAACTCTCTATCAAACTCAACTCACAAAAAAGGAGGTTTTATGCATACCAGAAAGTTCTAGTGGGCCACATGCTGCCTGCAGGTTGGTATCCCTGTCCTAGAACAATCTTACATGGAGAGGCAAGTTTGAATTACCCTCCCGAACAAGCCTGATATGCATGTTTGAGAGATTGATATGGGGTTAAGATTTGGATATCTATCAGAGTAATCTATATGACGAATTTCCTCACTTTCACACAGATTCATCTGTCATGAGAACCAGGAATGATGCTCCGCCTCCATGAAAAAGTGAACATAGGACAACAAGAATTTTTCCTCAATACTTCACAATATCCATGGGTCATCTCTGAAAAACAAGTTCTGCAAAATATGTCTTAATAATCAATTATCTACGATCGTATCAATTTTTTTTCTGTAAGTTTTAGGACTTGTACAACCTTTTAGTTCTCCCCCGATAAAACTACGTCTAGAATCTGGAACAATTAATGTTTTGACATCAGAATAGGGATCAGTGTCACAGATCAAATCTCCGAAACCAAATGTTTATGTACCACTCTAGATTCTTTGTTCCGAATACAGAAATGACCGGACTTAAAAATTCGATTTACTTTTGTAAATGGATCTCTTTATACAGCAAACTTGAAATGGTAACTCTTACAGCTTAGATTTACGTAAAGTTTCCAAGGTAAGCTAAAGGCTTTTGGTCTGATATCTTAAAGCTTATTAATGGCAAAAATCTTTCATTGCTCATACTGTGTGTCTCTATACCTTTCAAAAGTCTTCTCTCTCTACGGATCCGTTATCTTCAAATTGTCTATATAAACTGCACAAAACGCTAGACTTTACATTAAATTTTTTTTTGTAATGAACATCGAGACATTTTATCCCGTTAAACTAACAGCCGTTTATCCCATTAACCAATGATTCGTATTAAGATATTTAAAATTTTGCTTTCGAATTTAACAGAACGTTACAAATTCGATCGACGCATGTGAATTAATTAGATTGATTTTTCCTTAATATTGCACTCTAAGGCAACACAAGAATGGGCATCGTAATTTGAACTTAGGTCAGGTGTGGCTACAAAAACTTGAGATGACACCTTCCCTGTCTAGTGATCTACATCGCGCTATTGGAGGAACTGAGTCTCAACAGTTTTAAAGGGCGTCAACCCCTCTACGTGGTGGGACTACAGTAGCAAAAGAATTCCAAATCACAATTCGCTGATCAAGAGTTCATGACCTTGGCAATTCGATTGCCGCTGCCGGAAGCACGCGAAAGAATAAAGCGGGGAAATATTTGGTGTATGCCATTATAAAACATTTGTAAATTATAAATATATATATATATGTAAGGATAATTAAATTAGACCTAAAATTAAATCTCTAGCCATTCTAACTTTTATTTTCCCGTTACATCTTCAAGTATTAAATTTATTATCCATTTTGGGAATGGATAACACATGGCTTTAAAAGATCTTCGCCAATACTACCATTAATTTTTATTACCAAGTATTTCAAATATACCTCTTCAAAAAGGAATGCACTTGAACTGACATTTGGCTTTTGAGAAGCCTTGGACTCTTGAGTTTTAACACGTGTCCGTCTCTCTCCTTACAAACAGATTACAAAATGATCTCATGGAATAAAGACGGTTAAAATAAAATGTCTTGATGTTCACTCGAAGAACATGACATATATATATATATATATGCAAAGTTTAGTGTAAAATGATGATGTCGAGATTTGTCAGAATAATAAATTATTTTATATTTTTAATGCAATTCAATGTAATTTTTTTTAAAAAATTATTTCACAAAATCATTATTATCTCTCTCAAAATTTGAAAAAAAAAATAGAAAATATTACATAATTACATTTAACATCCATTTTTTTATGTTTAATCTACATTGTCATATAAAATGTGAAAATATGGAAATTAGAGATGAATACGAAACTGTTTCTCAAAGAATGATGATTCTCTAAAAATGAGCTAAATTAAAATAGAATGAAGATTACGCTCCTGAATACCGATTTTGTGTGTGTGTGTGTGAACTTTTTTATTACGGTGTATAAGATGTGTATTACAATTGTAACATTTATCTTAGTTGGCTTTAATTTTTCTTTCTTTAATATTACACATGGTTTAATTATAGAAAACTAAATTACAGCTTATAATGTGAAGATCAATTTTCATCTAAAAATAATTGTAGAACAATGGGAAAATACTTTTTTCAATAAAGTCATCTTTATATTTTTGAGTAAATAGTACAATTATTTTTTCATCATATTCTTCTGCTCTCGACTCAATTTATTATCTTGGAAATATATGAGTACTTTTCTAAAATGATGTATACCCCTTTGAATGATTTATAGCATGAAAAAGACGATGACACTTAAAACGGATAATTAGCTATTGTTTACTCGAAACAGAAATTATCGCTTATATCGTTTTTCACTTAATCATAAAGATACTTTTTTAAATTATTATATCTTTGACAATTCCGGCCTTTTAATGTTTTATTTAAATGTATGTTAAACAAAAGCGTTTTCAGTTATATACTATGTGCACACATGTATGTTTGCTGCATACGTGCAATCTACTTACATAAAAAGAAGAAAAAATAGGGAATATTAGAATATAATTGAAATTCCAACATTTACCTTTATTATTTCTTCGTTTAATTCTAAAAATTTTATTTAAAAACCCGTAACACAATATATTTAACATATGCTTTTTTTTAATTAAATGCATATTTTAAATGAGAAGGCTTTTATAACAATTGAATATTTATTGTTTTAGCGATTATATTTCATTAATTAAAAATACTAATTTGATCTTCTATTTTTAATTTTTAATTGATAGAATAAAATGACGAAATAATATATACGTTATTCAATAACTAGTCTGCCAATGAAATTGAATGATTTGTTTATGTTTTCCTCCAAATCTGTCCTTATGGTTTTCTAAAAGGAATCTTAAATTTTATGAAATAATACTTTAATAACACTTTATTTTGGATTTGTGCACATTCTTTATCTGGCGAAAGATATTATTAAGACTAAGTAATTCAAAAGTTTGAAAAATGTATATAAAAGATAATGCATAAAGGAGGAACACATTTCCACATCTCGTGTATCTTATAATTAGAGATTTACATTTGCATTTCGAAATAAATGTTTACTCATTAACCATTGATAAGAGGTGTAATCCATTAACTCTTTATAATTTCAATTATATTAGTATTTAACGAACCGATTACTTTTAAAATGCAATAAAAGAAAATTTAAATTAAATTAGGTAAAATGTATATTATTCACATTTCATAGATGAGATTCTAGATTAATTAGGTTTAAATACTAACTACCGAGGCAAAAACTTTATTAAATATTTGAAATTATTTTTAAAAATATAAGTATCAGGCTATATTATTTCCAGTCCTTATACAGTTTTTACAATAACCCTGATTTCCATATTAGTGTAAAAAAAAACATCCTGTTATTATTGAAGAAAAAAGACTTGAGAAACAAAGGATTGAGAGTGGGAAATTTATGAAAAAAAATAATTCCTGAATTTGTTATTTAAGGTATCCGACTACCCTAAAACTGTGAATTTTCCCGAAAATTGACAAATTTTTTATGATTTTATTTTATGGGCCATCTTATTAGCTTTATAAAAATACCAAGTTTATCATTTTCCGTTCACTAGAACAAATACTACAAGTGTTTTAGTAAAAGCAGATGCCATTACTTTAAGCAAGATGTCGTACTTTAAAACGCGTTTTACTCGAAATGTGATTTTTTGAAAATAATCAAACGGGGTCAGCGATTGCTAAAAAAGTTTTGAACATAATAAACTGAATATTTTTCTGTAAGTACGGTATAATAGTAGAAGTGTTTTAACCTTCAGATTTATCAATCACTGTTTTATTACAAAATTTACAGTCCCTTATGTAAATATAATAAATGTCTTTTTAAGCATTTCCATATAGTAATCGAGATAAAGTGCTCTAGTTTTTGAAAGAAAGAAAATATCTCTTTCCTGAATGTCATTTCAAAATTGAATAACATAGCAACATATTAGATTGAAGAAATTGAAAATTTGTTCATAAACCTTTGGTGCAGAATAGGCCGCGTTTGTGCTTTTTTTTTTGTTGTCAATTTTTACCTATTTTTTCCCATTTTAGTAATAATAATTTCTTTTTCTCGTCTTAATTTTAGCAAACTTTTCTTAAAATGCACTAAACAAATGTAAAAATAACAAAAAAATCCCAATATCTCCTTTTTTTTAAAAAAAAAAAGTTGTCGCAACCAGTCGGATACCTTAAATCAAAACTCAGGATGAGCCTTTATGCTCGTTAAGGTTTTTATATTTTTCAAATGTACAAATTGTGAAAATCTTTAAAGTAAACGCAAAAAAATAAAAGAAAATTATTTACTTAAAAATATAAAAATCTCTTTTGTGAAAAAACATTTTCCAACAGTTCTGTCTCATAATCATACCATACTGAAAATTTAAATTCACATTATAATCACTTTCCTTTTAATATAAATTAATAACTATTCCATTCTCTTTTTTCTCTAATAAAGATTTAACCTTCTTAAAAATAATATACCACACACTTTAATGCTTAACCTCGTACAACGGTGCTAGCAAATTACTAAGTTCATTGAAAATACAAAATTGTGCTACAGAATATTCGTTGCTTGATTTTTTTATAGTCCAAAATAAAATTATTCGTATGCAATAGATCTTTAATACTAACATCATTTTTCAAATAATACTTTTTTCCTTTCTTAAAAAGAGATAATTTTTCTAATAGTCCCCCAAATCCATTCGATCACTGCCTTGTCCACATGTACACCCATTCCAGAAAGAACATGATCATTCTATGACTCATATTCATCCTTCCTTGTCTGTTGGATATCGAATAATTGCAGATTTACATGCATGACGGAAGACCTTGCCTCCCCTCCTTGCTCCCGATCAATCCCCTTTACAGTGTTAAAAGCATTCCATTGGAAAATCCCCAACTTGTATTTCATTTTATATAAAAGGAAGGGATATATCAGCTCATACCCAATTTGTTAAATTAAAACATTTCTATTTACGGAAGATTATTTCACCCAACCCGCCGAGAGGATAAAAAGAAAGGGTGTTGTAAGCCTATTTTTAAAGTAAAGTAGCTCAAGTAATAGAATGTGTTTTTGTAGTCATTTTATTTGTTTCATTTCATTTCTTTTTTTAATGACAATATTTCCATATAAATTACTTGTCACTACATAATAATATATTGCGTTATATATATATAGCAAATATTTCAATTAATTTTTTAAACTGCAAAATAATAAAGATCTGGATTAGTTTTCAATTTTTTAAAATAGTTTACTTTAACTGAAAGCTTAGGGGTTTAACTAATGTCAGTAAATACAAACAATTAATTTCTCCCATAAACCAGTTGTGCATTTTAGAACAAGGAAAATACGTGGAAAAAAACTTTAACAAAATATATGAAGAACTTTTAAAATTTTATTGAAGGAGTTTTTTTTCTTATTTGAACAATATGTTCTTATCGAGAGGATACGGTACTTTTGTATATTAATTTCTAATACTTACAATTTTGGGATTTAAATAATTTTTATTAAGTTAATGTTTTAGTAATATAAATTTTTTTAAAAAAATACAAATGCAGAATATCTAATTAAAAGTCTATTGAACTAAAAATTATAACTAGATTTCCTCAAAAATAAGAGGAAAAAATTATTTATCTTAGACTATTATATTCTTTTCATTTTTCATATGTAGAATTTAATTAATGATATGCATTCAAATTCAATTGAATACCGCTTAAAGTAGATTGTAGTTCACTCATGTAAATTAAATTTGATTAATTAAATTACCGTAGATATTACATTACCCAAAAGTTGTCTTAAAACAAAACTGAATGCTTTATAAGTTTTGCTGATATCTGCTTATTATTAATTTGCGAAGCCGTAAGAAACTAAAAGAAACAAAAAACGTATAGAAGATATTTAACAAAAAAAAGGAGAAAAGGCGCAATATCATTACTGTCATTTATGTGAGGGAATTATTCAAAAACTGACTAAATAAAATGCAAAAGATTAAAGACCCTAATTTATTCTAAAAACTAAAATCTGGTTTAGAATTTTTTTTACAAACACTCACACATATATACATGTATGCGTGTGTGTGTAGTTTATGTTTATAATTTCAGAAATCAGTAAATTTACAAAAAGTGTCACTGCATAAGATTTTATTTTAAATTCTGGAAATCTTCTCAATGAGAAAATAAAATCAAGATCCCCTAAGACTATTTTACTCAAAAATAAACCAAATTGTTATAAATGTTTTTAAGAAAATGCAGCAAATGTATTTTATTTCAATTGCTTTCTTAAATCACTTTTATCAAAAAAAAAAAATGCTGAAACGTAAATTGATTTGAGATTTACCAGTGGTACCCAAACTTTGCGCATTTGATTAATTTCACACTGTCAGAATTTTCGATTTAGCTTAAGGTATTTCCAAATAACTTACACAATACTTAAGAAATTAATGTAGATTTGAAAAAAAAATTATTAGAAGAAAAAAAAAAGAAAAGAAGAAAGAAATTTACAGAATATGCAAAAATAAACATCATGAAATTTAAAAAAAAATTCCTACCATTTTTTCCCCAAGTTATGTGTGTAAAAAGAGAAAAGTTTCCAAAAAATACTTACATCTAATACATTAAATATAAATAAATATTTGATTCTAACTTAATGCATTTAACTAACGGAAGTGTTTAGATTAATTGAATTAAGTTTTAACATTTCATAATATTGCAGTATCTTAATATTTTATCGGTTTTTTCGCAATCCAACTTTAAAAAATTCCATTTGAAGAAATAAAATTTAAATGTCTAGACAGATCGAAAGAAACCAAACTCCAAAATCCTTAAAATCCACTAAAACGAAAATTTTGAATTAAAATCTAAGAGTGTTTTGCTATAAAAAAGAAAAGACGAAATGATTATTACATGGTTTACACTTAAATGAATTCAAACTGTACTGATTCTTCAAAATGATTGCGGAATATTTCTTATCATCAAAAATTACTATTATTGTACATTCAATAATAGTAATTTCATTAAATAAAGTATATTTCTTTATTTTATCATAAAATTAGATTTCTATTTCATGCTGATATTTCGCACAAGGTTTATCTATAAAAATAAGTAGAGTAATTTTATATAAACTGTAGAAATTTTCCCCCTTCGTTTGCTTCTGTTGCGCTGCCACTGCTATACTAAGCTGTTAATGAGAGTTAACCTCCCCCCTCCTTCTTTTTATTTCTAGAAGAATTTTATTGACTCTTTTTACGACTGTGCTACCATTGTCCGTTGTTGGGTGGGGATATTTTTCTCCAACGTTATCAGGTTGAGCACTAATTCTTATTATTGGCGACATTTAAGAACAAAAATAAATGCTCATTCTATAATTTAAGGTGCCCCAAACGAACTTTTCTTTTATCTTTATTTATTCAATATTTAGAATTCGTCTGAAATTTTACATATACAAATGGAGATAGAAAATTTTATAAAAGATTTAGATAAACGAACTATTGATGATCGAGTGATTGAGAATATCGTGAATAATTAAAAAATATCGTTTTAGAAGATAATAATGAGATTTATTTAATTGCTCAGCAAATTTTGATGATAACGTTTATTTTCTAATGGGGCTGCGCACATTGGTATTTTAACCTTCACAGACCGAGTACGTTTCCCAGGATCTGATATCACTTTTTAGCATGGCATCATATAGGCGATACCAATTACCGCAAGCAATTTTGACGCCTAGTTTCCTCCCCAGAGGGAGGCTCCTAAACTCTGATGATGGGAACTTGTACTAGGAATTTAATTTTGCCCAGAGCACCCAAGCCAAACAGACATTCAAGGGATCTTTTACATGTCGTATAATCATACGATGTGGACGCTGTCTATTTTATGAGTCATGAAAATATACCGACTTGGGCCGAGGTCGATTACGCATCCTTGGGTGCAGAAGTCCAGCAACAAACCACCCATGCCCCCCAGCAGGTATTGATGAGAACGTAAAAGAATTATTTTTATGGAAACGGATAAAAGAAGCGAAAACGAAACACTTATAGCCTTTTTCAGAAAAATTTGGGTAAAATATTAATACCATTTTAAGAATTAATATAATTTTTAAAACTACTGTTAATCCCTCTTACTGCTATTTTTAATATACTACTGTTTTCCTAAATTTACTGTTACACAGATTGAATTTTACCAGTTTAGGTTGAAGAAATTACCAGGTAGGGGTGTCACAAGGCATGGGCTAACTGGGCCTGGGCTAAGGAGAATTGTCCTTGGAGGGGGGAACTTTAATCAACCTCATTAAGACCCTGATTCGAACAATTCGGAGTCCAAATAATTCGGAAATTTTGAGGTATATGTAAGTTGTGGCAAGACTTCCCAATTATGGGATGATCGTCGTTTGTGTGTCTTACCACTATTGCTTATTTAATCGAAAAGCGGCAACCGGTTGAGCCGGTTTCTGCCAAGGTTTGTGAGATTGTGATTCACATGCATATTTATTTTTTTCAGATTACCGTTTGTATCTGACAACATATGCAATATACTGTCTACTTTTAAGAGTCATAGATTGGATATACTTTTGCATGGAGGCCCAGGGCCTCAAGAAGTCCCTATCTCAACAGGTATACTTCGGATATACTTAACACATTCATGGAGAAAACATTTGAAAAAAGAAAACATGCACCTTCATGTAAACCAATAAATATTAATGAAACTGTAGATGCTTTGGTCTTGATTTCAAGGATGGTACAAAACAAAATATGATCAAAAATGAACTCCAGTTTCCGAAAAAAATTATGCATTGGGATCGTTACTCATTGACTTTTAAAATGGTTACAATTTTTGGCTAATAGCTTAAAAGAATGCAAATATATTCTGACTTATGATGAACTATGAAAAATAAGAATTTTTGTTATTGTTTTCAATAGAATATTGAAAAGAAGTGCTGATGCCACAAGGAATTTATATTCTGAATTAGATATAAGGGTTATAATCAGATTTAACGGTTCAGTATTATATTTAAACAATATATAACAAAAAAACTCTAACAGCGGAGGTAAAAACTGTATATTATTGCAGAAGCCACTGGTTACATGGTTTATACTTAAGAGTATATCTGAGTAAAGAAATACAAAATGAAATATTTCAACTTTGGCATCAAGTAATATTATACATAACATAATGTATATAAAAGATTAACTCCACATGGTCTTTATGGATAATTTCTTTTCCTCAGTAGCATATAAAAAAGAAAGCAAAACAAAAAATAATGGTATAACAGAATTATTTTATATGTCAAGACTAAAGCAAAAGAAGATAGAACATTGTACGAAAAATGATACATAAAGAAGAACTACTGTAATCTGCAAGGTAAACAATGTGGCTCTTTGCATTGACCAGAACTGTTTCGAAGAATATCGCACAATTTAGAAATGACTTAACACATAAGCCAATGAAACACAAAGGGAAAAAACTGGTGTAAATATCAATTAAAAAAACCAGAGAAACTAACAAACAAAATTTTAGAGCCAAAAATTTAAAAAAATAAAACTTACTTTATATTTTTAAAATAACAATTTTAATAGCATTGCTTACATCTTTCTAACTTTAAACTCTGCAAGTTTTAGAAAAGAAATTGAAGAAAGAAATGTATAAGTAAACGTTAATAAATTGATATACTCTTTCCCTTAGGAAGAAAAAAAATTATGATATCAAAAAATTTTACATAATATTTTCATTGGAATATATGACAATAGTTGAAAGCTTTAATGCTCTTTAGATATATTCAGTAGTTTTGAAGCGCATTCATTTAACATGAAAACTGTTTTTTGAAATCTCACTTGCTCATATTTGATTATCAATTAGTCACGATCATGAAATCCTGAACGGCGTTGTCGATTCCTGCTCTGATTTAATTGAGATCTTTAGAGGCTCAAGGCCTTTACTTTGGTATGGTATAGAAGTTCGATGCTAGTTAATGTGTCATCCTTGTCACTTGACTAAAATCCAAAATTGTGATGTTTTTCATCAATAGCACTCGCATTGCTTTAGATTGCAATGTTGATAAAAAAAGTACATCAAAATTCATCACAAACTATTTTGAGTACTTTGATTTTTCTGTGGATTGAAACGAGTTTTAATATATAAAGTAAAATAAAAATAATGAGGTTTTACATATTGTCTTCAAAGTATTTCTCCTTCTGTTACGTATTCTGTCAAATTACTTTGAAAATATGGAGTAATATTTCTTATTACATGTTTTCCATCGTTGCAGTTCAATATTTAAGCCGGAGCTGAATAATGAGATCTCAAATAGGGTGTGCATATTCAGAGATCCTTTACTGGTTGCTCAATATACTTATTCACACCTATATATATATATATATATAATCAAATTTCTCTACAAGAAGAGAGAACAATGATCAATACATAAAAGAATATCAATTGCCAGAAAAAATACAACAGAATTAGAAGGAGATATGAAAGCTTGAAAAACAGAGCAAAATACAAAAAATGATGCTCAGTATTATCAACATTAGAACATTATATATATATACATGTGTGTGTGTATGTGAATTGCCATACTCACAGAGAATTCAGTCATGAGATATCAGAAAAATTTAAATCATATTAGACATATTTAAAAGTCATTTTAATATACCGTAAAATCTGTCGTATAGCGCGCACTTTTAACGCAAAAAATGAGATCGAAATTTAGAAGTGCTTGTTATATGCCGAGTGCAAAAAGTAATTACTTCAAAAACAAAAATTTAAAAAACACGAGCTTAAGAAAAATAAGATTTTTACATCAATCGAAAAATGTTTATTTGAAAGAAATGACATATCTTTAATGAAATTAAAAAATTCTGATTCTAAAAGAAAATGATTTTTTTCATAATCCTGGGATAGTATTTTGAATAAATGATTTAAAAACATACGAGCATTATACAAATACATTTAATGCTAAAAAAGGGAGTGTGCATTATACGGCGATATACCTAAAAATTAAAAAATACAATCTGAAAGTATGGGTGTGCGTTATACGCCGGTGTACGCTGGATTTTACGGTACTTAATGTTAGAAAATATTTTGGTGGCATGATTTAGCTCTGTCTCTTTTTCTTTTAAATGTTAATTTATACAATACTCAACCATTAGTTGTGATAATTTTTAATACTGAATATTTATGTCTGTATTGTAATTTTTAAGGAGAAAACATTTCACAAAATTAAAAAAAAAAAATTAGAAAAAAAGTATTTAACACAAAAATAATTATTACGTAATAGTTTGCCAATGTTTAAACAGAGGAAACAATAAAACCCTACTTCAGAATAAGTTATTTTAAGCAATTCATGCAGACTAAACAAACTACGAACGAAAGATATAAAAGTTACAAATATAATATTTTTAGTTATTTATGATAACTATTCTCAGCATGTCATTCACACTCTTAATACTTTTACTCTTAATACTTTTGAAATGCTGCATATCCACCTCTAGAAAATATTTATTTTAATTTCAGAATTTACTTAAATTGACACAATATAAATATTCATAAAATCAAAATATGATTTTGTCAGTCTGCAAGTAATTCAATTAAAAATACAAACTTATGAAAAGTAAAATATTGTGATACAATATTGCGCCAAATAATGGAATATTTCTTTCTCGGGAATGATTACTGATCAAAGATCGGCAACCCTTACCCTCTCCCCTTTGTAACATGAAAACCTTAACAAAACCACATGTGGTGAAAATGGACATTCAGCACTTCTCAGTGTGTGTATGTTGGGAATGGGCAGCACCTCCTAGATATATCTAGGAGGTGTTGGGATGGGTGGGGAATTTCTACTCAAGTCGCAAAAGAGCGGATTGTGGAAGGAATACTTTATCTTAGCTTCAGCTGAGTTCAGAAGCTTAACTTTTGTAAAATTATTAATTAAGGCTGTATATGATTTGAATTAATCGAAATTTTATTAAAATGAATTGAAGAAATTGAAAGGAAAATGGTCCTATTATAAATAGTGCTTTATTTTTTTCTTGAGATATTTATAAATAACTGATTATCATTAAATATATTATGCACACTTGAAAGTCATTGATCAAAATGTAATTAAATAAATCAAATTATAAATATTTATGAGTGTGTGTGTTATTTTAAATTAATTTTAATTGCATTCATTTAATTCTACTAAGTAATTATTTTCTCTGAAGTTTTTTTATTTTTGTTATTGTACTTTTACTATTAAAATGTTTGCTTTATGGCAGCTATGGTTTTGCAGACGCGGGAAGTCCCCAAATGTGCCAGTCATTCATTAATGACACTATCCAGTCGCTGCTCTCGCTACCAAATTTTTGAAGCCTAAATTGATTCAATTCAAGCTCTCGTTGTGTGCTAAATATAGCCGTGATTTAATTTTGTTGAGAATATTTTAAATCGGTATTTAAAAGGAAAATTGCATGTTGTGTAAGAAATAATTGTTTTGCATAAATATGTCTGTGTACATTAGAATGAATATATAAAAAAATACATGGTAAAGTTACATATTACGCTTTCGATCAATTTCGTCAAATCAAAAGACATCTCCAAATGCCACGATATACATCCAATATTGGAATCCATCCCACGCATGTTCAAACTCTGTAATAATAACGATGACAGCATTTGGTGGCATTATTTGAAATTGACATGTATTTTTGTTTGGTGAAATTTGCTCCCAGTGTAATACGTGAGTTTGGTATATATATATATATATATTTCTTTATTAAAAAATAAATTTTTAATACAGAACAAACATGCGCGATATATTACTACTTTCCTCAAAGTCTAGACATTGAAAATAAAATAAAATTATTATGTAGAAGTTGATTTAAATTGTAAAAGTAACATTTCTGAATCATGTATCAGATGAAATCCAAAGCTTCAAATCGTAACAGTTAAATAAAAGAAACATTTGTGAACCTTATAACTTTCTTGTAAAAATAAATCATCATTTAAAATAAATGTGTAAATATAAAGACCTCCAAATAATAATTGCTCTTACAATGTTAGACATGTTTGAAGATAATATTTAACATGTATACGTGTATCTGTGTTTACATACATCGTTTGAGTTTTCATAATACCCTCTTGAATTAATTTGTATTTATTACAGAAAATGACGTGTAAGCGGAGACTTGTTTAATTCAGCATGTTGAATATAGCTTGACAGTTCTGGATTAATACCAGTAGGCATTATAAATTAATTGGTATGAGTCGAGAATGATGAGGAGATTGCCACTGGATATTGACTGAATAATAATATATTTTGTAACACATATCTCAATCACGATATTTATGACAAAGATATGTAATCAAATTAAATACACTTAATAAATCATGTAAACTTCATTTATTTTATTTTTTTATTATTATTTTTACATTTAGATGAATACAAATTTTCTCGTTTGAGTGTAATTTTGTTTATAAATGGATATTTTTGTTTTATTTTTTACATCAATCTTAAATAAGAACATAAATTGAATCATGGATTAGTAATATTAGTACATGTTAAATTTTTAATACGATAAAAAATATTTGTTTTAATTATTGTTCAATTGTATGTGTTGTTAAAGAGTCAATTTTACATATTGTCACATTAAAAATGTGTGCTAATATTACTTATTTTACTTTTTATAAAAAGAAATATATAGCTATATTTTTAATGTTTTTTCTTTCATTCGTTTCCTTCTACATATTCATTATGGCAGTATACTGTTTAATTGTTCTACATTTGTGCAATTTTTTATGGTAAGTAGTTTTAAAAAAGCTAATTAACATTTCATAAGAGTTTCAGACTTTCCAATGAATATTATATCATGCTATTCATGGAATGAAAACTTAAAACTCATATTTCTCCATGTTGAATTTTTGTACATATACTGTTATTCAAAATCCTAAGGCTTTTTTGATAATTGAAGTATTTGTTTGAAATATTTTATACATGTCCTGAAATGTACGTTTTGTAAAAATGCGCATGGAATTAGCTCTTACATGTTTAGTACTTTTTCTAAAAAAATTCAAAATCAAAATTAATGTTTTTTGGGGAATTTTTGCAAGTTTAACTATAAAAAAATTAATAAAAATAAAGAGTAGCAGCAGAAAAAAACTCATGCACAGTTTTATGTAGTATATGATAAGGTACTTGGAAAAAAATTTTGAAAGAAAAGAGACATATTTAAAAAAAGCCTTAGGGGTTTAAAAAATGCTTAAAAAAGCTAATAAAATTTAAATTTTAGAAATATTTTGCAACAAATTAAAAAAATTTTGTTTGAATTATTATTAAATATTAACCTTTATAAAATACAATTAAAACCAAATATCAAATATTAAAAATAAAAAAAATTGTGAAGATGGTACCATATCGCCTTAAACGTATTTTAATATTTTCACACTAATATTTATAATACTAAAATTTATGAAGAAATATGAAAGATAGAAGAACCACATTTTAATGGAAATGCTACATTTCCCTAAACTGTTGTTCTGTAAACTCTGATAATTTTTAAGCAGTTTATTTTGTTCATTTTTAGTTAAACCAAAGAAATTATCTATTAAAATTATATGCTCTATTTTAAAACAGTATTTGCTAAGCCAGCTATGACTAATTTTTTGGATAATTCGATAAGAAAATTTCGGTGTCATTTTTTCATTTGACAACGAGTATACATTAAACACTTTTCAAAAATTAAAATTTTCTCCCAGCAAGTTTCTTTTATGCTATTATTAAAACGAGAGATAAATATCAATCTAATTTAAATAAAAATTGTCTGAGATTCTACGGAAAAATAACTTAGTTTTTAGAATTTTGGATTAGAAAATTAATGAAAACAAAATTGAATTGAAGATAAAAATAAATAAAAATTTTAACGTATCTAAAAATGAATCAGTAATTCCACATGATTAGTTTCATAAGGTTGTTAGCTTGTAAATATAAATGATGAAGCATTCAGTACGCAATTCCTATGCACATAAAATTTATGTATATTTTAGGTTACTTACTTAAAAATCATGCACTTGCTTTTTTTAAAACTATGCACTAAAAGAAGTGTGTTTTTCTTTCTAGAGTACATTTTTTATTTATAAAACTCCTATATATATGGAAATTCAGTTATAAGTTAGATTTGATAGAATATAACACAAAGAACGAAAACATTATATTACTATCCGCTTTATTTTAAATACTATTAAATAAATTTACAAAACAAGGAGTGTATTTACCTTTTACACACAACAAAAAAAAAGGATTTTTACTTCGAAAAACTTGAAAGTAATTTAAGACAAATGTACCTTTTTTAAAATTTTACAAACGTTTTTATATTTTATCATCAATAATACGAATTTAAGTAAGAAGTATATTTTTCTTGCAAATAAGCTTTTTAATTTTCCAAACAGATTAAAAGAAAAATACATCCATGTATAGGTTTTTAATTTCATTTAGTAAGAGAAAATGTTTTCTCCAACTATTTATGGTCAAGTACCTATCAAATTGTGCATTTAATTTTGTATCTATTTATGATATTGCTAAATTGATGAATTATTCTACACATTAAGAATTGTATTAACAATCATTATTTGATTTGAAATTTTAAAAAAAGGAGAAGAAATTTTATATAGAGCATACTCAAGAAATACGCATAAAAATAAGATTTTGAATTGCTGTGATGGTTTATTTAGAATTAAAATTACTTTTGAAAGCACAAAGTTTATATCAAATAATATCAGGGAAAATATTACTTTTGATATTAGTTTATATAAACTAAAAAAAAGAAAGAAGTTATTTTTAAATTTGTGTACTCATATAGTAAGATATAATTTATGAAAAAACGTAAAAAAAATAGAGTTAATTTCTTACTGTTACTTTTTAGGGGGAAAAAAAGCTTTTTAAAAAAAGCATTTTAAAGATTAAAAATTCATTACAATATGCCCGAACACGGATTTACTTTTTTACTTCATAGAATATTTATGTTTTCTAGCATCTAAAACAATTTCTTAAAATAACTATTTCCTGTATACGCTTTGACGAAAATATTTATGTTATTAATTTTTTTGTTTGCTAAAGTTACACAAAAACATATTTAATTGGAGTTTATTCGGGTTTTTTTAATCTTTTCAATAAATGATTAAAACCTTTTTTATTAAAATATTATTTACTTGTTTATTAAATATGTAAGGAAAATATTTTAAAAACTTCCATCTCAGTATTCATTTGATTTTATATGGAGGTTTAAAAATGAAACAAGAAAACATATTATGTATAAATTTCTTGAAAACATTTTTTACGGCAATATTTTTCCAACATTTATTATTAAAATTGAGTGAACAAAACTATTTAAATCAATATTAAAACCCTTTGCTTATTATTGAATAAATTTATGAAAAAATATTTTGTACTGCATCATTGAAATTTATATTATTTGATATTATATCATTTAAATAAAAGATAATTATTAATTTTTATGATTAAATGTTGTTTTTAGAGTATTAAAATAGTGAACATTTTATATAGGACAGCGCTTCTCAAACTGTGGGGCGCTCCCCCTAGAGGGGCGTGAGAATCATATTAGGGAGGCTCAAACATATCCAAAAGTCAAAAATAAAAGATTTAAAAAATTATTAATTTACTAAATGAAATCAATACAAAATACATTCTGAGATAATAAAAAATACACATTTACAATGATATAATATGCTTGTAAATGTATCAATATCGCACAATGTATTCGATCATTAATTCATCAATATTTTCAGAAAAAAGTTAATAATTACTATTTTCTCTATGAGCTTATCATATACAGAGTTATATGCAAATTTTAATACTTCTCTTGATAATTTGTACAGTTTAAAATTAAAGTCGCATTGTATCCTTAGCGTAAAAGTATTATTGAATTCAATACACAATTATTGCATGAAAGGGAGGAGGGGCATGAAAATTATGATTGAAAATTAGTCGCAAAGACAGAAAATTTGAGAAGAACTGATATAGCACCCTTCCATTTTTATGATTGATATATTTTATAGAATTATTGCAAATTATTATTATAATGCCATGCACGAGTGTATAACCATACAACTTTATTTTAAGAATTCCTAAAGCATTATAAATTTAAATAACTAAACAATTACTGTGAAACTAGTTAAATTACAAAAAGATGAAGGAAGATGCATTTTTTTATTTCTTTATTTAATGTAATTATATGAACAAAATAATACTGAAACTCTCATTTATTAAAATCAACATTATTGAAATAGATTGAAAGGTATTACAAATGAATGCATATGATTCTAATTGAAAACTTATGTGTTATTTTACTACGACTTATATATACTCCGGTATTTAGATGTTACGAAGTAAGAATTGACGTTCAAATTAGTTACATTATTTGAAAATGTTTCTTTAAAGGCATTCGTACTGATAAGAAATTCAACAAATCTATCAAATGAAATTAACTTCAAAGGCAATTCAATTCTTCATTGCACAAGTGTTACATCTGTAAATAAAATATGCTAGACAAAATTAACGTAATTCTTTAATTCCAAAATTGCCTTTGAAATGTACTCGAAAAATTATTTTTCAAAAAGTTTTGTTATTCTGAAGGCATTCAATACGATCTGAAAAATTCCATGTTTATTTATTCTCTGCCATTGTTTTTTTTATTCCACTAGCTTCATTTTTCCAACAATGGAGGCGAACATAAAGCGAACACATTCTTTATAATTAAAAAGACAGATTTCGTAATTACGATTCGTGTATTCTAATTAAATAACTCATTTACAACTTCGAGACAATGCAGTTGACGTTAAGTTTTTGTGCTCCTCTATGGACAACAACGAATTTGCGATCTTTTGAATTCTTCATTTTTTCCAGCTATAAGAGCTTTTTTACCCTTTAGGGTTTGCATAATGGGTTCCTTAATTAATTTTACTGTGGTCTGCTCGTCAGAGTTTATATACAAATAAAAAATATCTAAATCTTACGTCAATCTCACAATTTATAAGAAAACTTCTTAATAAATACGTCGATAGTTTGACTACAGTAAGCAAATATGACCTGGGAGTATATATATATATATATATATATATGATTGTTGGTATGGTACTTAAGAAAATTCTCAGTTTGATAGCACAGTAAAAATATATTGTTGTTATAAGACACCCTAATGTGCATACAATGTGCCATTTTGATTTCCTTTTAGTTCAAAGAAGTTTATTTATAATATAAGAATACTTTAAGATTATTTTTTTCTGTTAATTTGTTCAAAGAATAATATTTTGTTTTTTTAATGTGGTAAATCTGCTAGTTGTTATTCTAAATAGGATTTAATAATTGGTAAATTTTAATCAATTGATTTCACACAGACCACAGTAACGAAAACATTGAAATTTATTTTATTTATTTATTTTTATTTTTGTATGTTAAAGCATTGCACATCATTGTGATTCTTAGTTTTTAACTAGTGAAACAAAGATAAAGTTGTAATATTTTATTAATAAAGCATTAAAAATTCAATTTTTTATTAGTTTTTTTCTCAATGTAAAGCTCTAAACTAGGAACACTCAATGAATTGCACACAAAAATATTAACACAATATTGCTGATTTACCTTTGCTTCGCAGATTGATTATTCTTTTTTTGATTTTACAAACTTAGGTTACTCTTTTTATTTTATTTTAAAAAATTCAATTGATGTCAAAAAATTAATATTTTTCAAAACTAATTACATTAAAATGTAAGAAATATATATTTTAGAAAGCAACTATTTGAAATATAACATTGTAGAGAGAAATCTCTTCTTAAAGATGGAAATTTTAAATGGAAAGTAACTAATCAGTTTGAAAATATTTTAGTTAGTCAATTTCTTGCACTATAAAATATCTTTTTTTACATATAGGCCAATAATTAATTGTAACATGAAGGAAAACGTTAATACATCGTATTTTGCTTGTGTAATCCGATAACTTTTTGCAATTTTTTTAAAGTTAAAGTAAGGAATTCGGCTGAAATACGGATCCTACTGTTAAATTATTTTTCAAAGATTTTTCATTAGACCCGAATAAACGATTTTACTCCTTTGATTTTTGAGGAAATATTATTCTAAAAATAAAAATAAGTAATTTAAATACCTTAAATATTGCATCATATTCCAATTTTCTGAGATTTTTCAAATTCATTCATTCGGATGTGTGAAAGAATATATACATCAAGTGTCAAATTTTTCTTTCAGGTCATGAAGCAAGTCAACGATCGCTTTCCTTATACGAATTACTCTTCTCGTTTATTTTCCAAGAAAAAAAGTATCTCATAATGTTCTACTAACAAGGAAAAAGGTACAAGATGAGAGACAAATGTTGTAAAAATGTGGTAATTTCAAATAAATTTACCAAAAAAAAACATAACTCCTTTGAGTTTTATTTTGCAGCAAGTAGAAAATATTCTATTCCTTATATGTATATATAGATATATATATATACTAGCTTTCATGGCCCGGCGTTGCACGGGCTTTCTCTACTTTTAGAAAAATTTTCCGTTCTCTTCACAAAATCAGCATGACCAATATTCTTTTTCGAAGTAACTTTGGCTTCTATGTTTTTTCCTCTCCTCTAAGCCCGGGTTGCACGGGCTTATACCAAAGGTATAACTTAATTCCCATGTTAATTTCCTCCTTTTATTCTAACGCCAACACTTTGGTGTGGTTTGAAGCGTACGATGTGAGTGCGTGTCATGGTTTTGTTGCTTAACATTTTCCTTCTCTTCGCAAATTCTCGATCCTAGTACCACTGAAGACCCGCCGTGTAGGGGAGAAATGCACGTAAATTATGTCGAGAGCTCAAACGTCTCCCGTTGGTGTGGTGTGGTAGTTATGAGAGGGGGTGCCAGCTCAGGTGTCGTCCGCGTCACTTGACCATGGTTCAAAATTACGCGGACCGTCCCAAAAGGCCTCGTGTTGCTGAACAGTGGGACGTTAATATTCACTCAACTTCACAAATTCAGCACTTCCAATATTATTTTCCGAAATTACTTTGATTTCTTTGTTTCTTTCCTCTCCGCTTAGCCCGGCGTTGCACGGGCTTTACCGAGTGAATAACTTCATCCCCATGGAAATTTCGTGTTTCCCTCAGGCCGATAGCTCTTATGTGCGCGATGTGAGTGATTTCTTTAACTATGTCATTAAGACTCCCTTTTTCGAAATTTGTTCTTGCGTTGGTGTGGTGTTCTAATTATTAGAGATGGGTGAAAGCGCAGGTGTCGTCCTCGTCACTTGACCATGGTTGAAAATTTCGAGGTCCATCGCCAATAACCCTCGAATAGGCGAACAGTGCGAATCAAAAATCACTCACTCAGTTTTCAGTTCTTTCGTTGCAATTTTTTAGTCCCCGGAAACGAAAATGTAGCCTTTTTAAATATAGTTGTATGTTGAAAAAAGACAGAAAAGTAGAAATTTTCAAATTTCACTACTATTTTAAATATTGAAGTAAAATTGTGAGGATTTTTTGAAATATTCGACACACGGGAAAAATGTTTCATGCAATTATCTTTATAAAAGAAGAAATTATTAAATGATTGTTTTAAGTATTTTGAGTGTTTTATTAAAATTTGTCTCGAATGCATAACATACTGCCATGGAAATTCACCTTCCTTTATCAAAGTTCCTGGTATGTGTGTGATTCTTTTATATAAACGTCACTACAATTCCCTTTTTCGAAAAAAAAAATATCTTCCAGATCTTACTAATGTCAAACATGTTTCAGTTCTCTTTCTACTGCATTGTGTTACAGTGGCTTATTTGAGTGTAGAACTATTTTCCCCTGACTCTCCCCTCAAATATAAGATTTATCTTCAAGTTTCTATTCATGACATGTCGAAAACAATATTGCTTTAGTAAAAAAATAATAAATTTAAACAATAAAAGAAAACTATTTGATGCTGAGTAAAAAAAAAGTCATCATTTTTTAATAATAGATAATTTTTAGGAATCTAAAATAATAAAATAATTTTCAGGTTTCATTAATCAATCAATCGCTACTTACAGTTAGCTTAAAAATGTCTCTCTCTAGAACGTACTGATTGGAAGGAAATCCAAACTCTCTTTAAATAACCGGATATTTATTTACAAAACCTATCTTCGCCCCATCTTAACGTATACATGCCCCATTTGGGGATCTGCCAGTAACACACAATTAAATGATATTCAAAGACTTCATAATAAACAGGTACATCCCAAGATCTGTTCTCCACGAAGAACTTTGTGTTGAACCCATCCACACCCTAATAGCGAATCTTTCCTCAACTTTCCATTCTGCAATCCCTTCTGCAACTTTCCATTCTGCAATCATGACAACCCAACGATTAGCTCTCAATCTAACTTCATGAACCAGCCTCACCTCATGTACCGTTTGCCTCATAGTTCAACGAAGATACTACCTGATTTCTAAGAATTCCACCCCCCCCCCTCCCCATGCTGTTAAACGTAACGAAAACCCCCTTTTCGGATTGAAGAACGAAAGGAAAAAGTTGTTTTGCGTTTCTACGGAAACAATGTTCCACCTCCCACCACCACCTCCTGACCGCCGAAGCTAGTTTTAGCTTAGGCGAACCTATCATTCTCACCTTATTTTACATACATTATCTCTTAGGTATACTGTGTAACTGAAGTAGAAGCCTAGCTACCGCTAGGCTGGCACTGAGGACTAATATTTATTCCAGGCTCTAGAACACGTATTTTTATCCAAAATAATAGCCGTTATACCTTTTATTAACAAATAATTAATTTAATAAGGAAATAATAGAAATATTCATTTGATTTTAAAAAATATATTAATTTAAATCCACATTATCTATAAATAATAATAAAAAAATTCTACAGATAGCTCTTGAAACGTTTGGATGTTTGATTAAACATATGTAACTGCTAAGAAAAACACTATGTAAAAAACCTAGTTATAAGTACACATTCACTGAAAAAAATCATTCAAAAAGAAAATAATACTATCTGATAAAAACATTTAATTTTTTTAGTTTTTTCCCGGAAACGAAACTGTGGCATTTTTAAAAATAGTTGTATGCTGAAAAAAGAACAGAAGTATAAATTTTTCAAATTACAAAATTTCACTACTATTTTAATTCTTGAAGTAAAATTGTGAGAATTTTATGAAATATTTGACACGGGGGGAAAAAAGTTTCATGCAATTACGCATTATTTTAAAGTAAACTATAAGTTTTATGAAAGAGAACAAAAATTACGATACTGATAAATATTTTAAATGAATCTCAGAAATGCATTGAATGCATTTTAATTTTTAAAAAATATATTAATTTAAATCCATTATCACTAAATACTAATAAAAAAAATTCTACAGATAGCTCTTGAAACATTTGGATGTTTAATTAAACATATATTAGTGTTAAAAATCCACTTTTGGTGGAAAACCTAGTTATATGCTAACATTCACTGAAAAAAACATTAAAAAAAAAAAGAATACTATTTGATAAAAACATTAAATTTTTTTAATTTTAATTTTATAGTTTTTCATTCCACTCTGTGTTAAAATTATTTAAACACGTATCTGCGGAAAAAATTATATTATACAAAACTAACTTATTAATTATTTTTAATAAAATGATTAAAAATGCTCATTTAGCAATTAATTGTGACATAGTTTTCGGCATTTTACTTTTTTAATCACTGTTTCTAAATATCAATAAACTTTTTAAAAATCATTTTCTTTTAAATTCATTGATATTTATAAAATACAAAACTATAACTTATTAATATTTTTACATTAAAATTGATTAAAAATATTCATTTAGCAATTAATTGTGACATTCCGTTTGCTTAAATAATGGCAGCACTGAAAATTTACGTGGGAAAAATAAACAGAAATGAAAGCTTCTTGTTAGGAATTGTTGAAAAAGATAGAAATTATACTTTGAATGATTAAAAATCAGAAAAAAAACCTTTTTTAAGGCAAAAAAAAAAAAAAAAAAAATGAAAAGTACATTAAAATAACAGAGGATCATGTTAAAATAAGTATTTATCAGTAAAATTAATTTACGTGGGAAAAATAAGCAGAAACGAACAAAATGAAATTCGCCAGATTCGAACCCAGACATAAGAAAGAATTAAGATACTTTGCGAAAGCGGCGCGTTAGACAACCACGCCACGCAGATTAGTAGCAGAAAAGAAAATAGGCAATAATAATGAATGGTCGGTTCAAATTGAATTTAATTTTTAATTGAGGGGATCCATAGGATATTCACATAACGATTGAAAGATTTCGATTGAAGATTACATTTAAATGTATTGCAAAAAATTTATTGATTTTGATATTTTAAAAAAAAAGCAATTAATAATAAAGAATATATAATACAAACATAGCTTTTTTTTTTCTAAGGAATTTATACCTATTTAACTGACTATTTCCAAAAAAAAAAATTTCGAAATGGGCAAATTCTTCGATTTTATTATGAAATTATATGTCAAAAAAAGAAATATACATTAGGCATTATTTTAAAGTAAACTATAAGTTTTATGAAAGAGAACAAAAATTTCGATACTGATAAATATTTTAAATGAATCTCAGAAATGCATTGAATGCATTTTATCATCTTAATCTGACATATATAGTTGATAAAATACATCTTTCACTCGCATTTTTTTTTTTTTTACTCGCCAAAGTTACTGATTTCCTCCTGTTTAAGGCAGAATTTTTTTAGTGTAACCCTTGAGTTAGAGCGGTCGAAGGCGAAACAGGTCTGAAGTCTTTGGCGCAAAGCTAATTTTCGACGCCAATGTTTGGCTAAATGTAAAATCGCGTATTTTAAAAATCATTACCTTCATTTTAAGGGCATAATTTTTACGTTAATGCTCTCAAACATCACCAACTATTTGCAAAAATAACGTACTTTGAAATAAAAATGTACAAATTACTACTTTTTAATTTATTTCTCAGAAAAACATAAGTTTACGAAAATCACAATTTCTTTTTTTAAAATCCGTAATTTGAAGCAATTTTTCAATCTTCGTATATGTTACGCATAATATTACTGTACACACGGAAAAATGGTTTTGTGAGATTATCTTCATAAATGACGAAGTTATTCAATGTGAAGTAAAAATTAAGACTACTTTTTAAAAATTCTTTAAAAAAAAAGTTTTGGGAATTTTATTTTTTAAATGAATGGTTCTAAAAGAGAAAGGCTTGAAATTAATTAGTGTAGAATATCGATTTAATAACACGAAAAGTAATTCATACCCAACGATTTAGAAATAATTTTCATAAAAACGCATCAGTTTTAACACTATTTTAAAAAATTCGAAAAAAAAAGAAAATATCGTTATTTTACAAAAAAAAATTATACCGTGTCGTGGCGAAATAAATGATCTTTCCGATTCTGTATTTATTTTTTGTCTAATTTCGACACCGAAAATTAGATGACAATTTTAATATGGTGGAAAACGTAAAATTACCGCTCGGCCGAAACGCAAGGGAAGTTCCGCCAAGTAAACAACCGGCAGGAGTAAAACAATTAGGCGTTTTAAGGTTTTTAATTAATATCTTTTTAACTAATTACAATATCGGAATATAAATAGGCAATACGGCTTCCCCGGAAAATTTCCGATCTTTTGGTACCTTCCGCGACTTTCTGCGTGGTGCTGTTCGTGAGAAGATAGACGCACATAGATAGATAGATAGATAGATAGATACATATATACATACGTTTGTTTACCTTCGAATTTTAATAGTGTAAGATATTCAGCAGGCTAAAGCTTATTTTGCGATGGCCAATTTCGGTTTGAAAGGTTTTCCAAGGACAAATTTGATGTACAATTAATGCGTAATTTAACTAAATTTTGAAAAAAAGAGAATTTTAATGCATTTAAAATATGAAAATTATATTATATGATGATATATAAAAAACGTTTTAATTTCACTTGAGCGAAGTATCTCAATTTTCTAAAAACTGTCTTCGATTAAACTATTAATCATGGGCGTATTTTGCCATTTTCTATAATTATAAAAAATACATATGCATAGTTATATATCAGTATAATGGATTAAAAGTAAATGAAATTTGAATAATAGTTTACTTTTCTAGCTTCAGTTTCATAAACAGTATTTCCGAAATAAGATGAATGTTCGTGAGAATATAAAATTTAATGATTTACCTCTTAAAATATCAAAATGAATCGATATTTT
>BMAO01027404.1:0-18651 GCA_019973975.1 Trichonephila clavata
TTGGCCCACCTTTAGCGCACCAAACAGCTTCAACCCGCCTTGGCATGAGCACTTGGGTTAGATGGCCGGAGACAGATTGTACCAGATACTTAAGCAACGGTCAAGCAAATCCAAAATATTGCGAATTGGTGGTGTTTGAACTCTAAGCTGCCGGCCCATGACATTCCCAAATGTGTCTCTTGGATTGAGATCCGGTGAGTTAGGAGGCCAGGACATTAACTGGAATTCAGCATCATGTTCTGGAACTACTCCAACACAATTTTAGACCTGTGACACGGGGCGTTGTCCTGTTGGAACATTCCATTTCCAGCTGGGAAAACAGAGGCCATGTAAGGGTGCAACTGGTCAGAAATGATGTTCAGATACCCTGTAGCATTCATAGGTCTGCTCTACCACAACCCGGGTCCCAGAGACGCCAAGAGAACGTCCCCCAAAGCATAATGCCGCCAGCACCGGTCCTGTGTATTGACCTACTGTACATTGAAGGGAGCAACTGTTCGCCTGGAAGACGGCGTATCCTGACACGGCCATCGGCGTGATGAATGACAAACCATGATTCATCTGACCAGGCAACTCTCTCCTACTGATCGATGGACCAGTTGTGATGTTCTCGGGCCCAGCTCAGGCGCAGCTGGCGATGACACTTTGTCAGCAAAGCTACACGAGTGGGATGTTTGCTGCGTAGCCACATATCCAACAATGTCCTCTGAACAGTGTACTCCCATACTATTCTTCTTGGCCCTGCATTGTATTGGTCAGTCAGCTGAGCCACTGTCTGGCTCCGGTTTTGCTTCACCATACGAGACAGTCTCCGACGACCTTTTTCTTTGGTAGCGTGTGGAGGTCCAACACCATGTCGTCTACTGCTGGTTCCCCCGCAATTCATCCACTTTGCATAAGTACTAACAACTGTAGATCGCGAACAATCCACGAGTCATGCAGTATCGGAAATACTTGTTCGGAGCCTTCGAGCCATTACAATCTGCCTCCTATCAAAGTCGCTTAAATATGCAGCCTTTCCCGTCACACACAGAAGTAAGTGAAAGAATGATCTTTCAGACTCTCCAGCAGCAGTTAAATACCACTTCCACCTGATCACGTGCCTTCCACGTCATCCAGGCGAGTTCATTGCAAAATGTAGGGGTGTCATAATGTTTGGGTTTGAGTGTACATATTGTGGAGAAATTTTATTTTCCCTGAGTCGAGACAAATGGCGCTACATGTCATACAGCTGGTTCGCGGGTAGGTAATGAAAGTTCCCAGACGGTTTTAGGAAGATTGAAATGGTAAGAGCTTTGGAAATTGGTCAGTTTGGAATGCGAGCCGGGATTCGATTTTTATGGGCAATGAATGTGCCCGCATCTGAGAGAGCAGAGCAGAACGAGCAGACAGCATGTAACGAAATGGTGTCACTCTTTTCAATCAGCCAGACAGGATGTCGAAAACCGAAAATATGACAGGGAGTGGCCGCCAAGTTCTTCAATGACAGAAATCAATACGGCACGAATTGAAGAAATAATTCAAAAATTATCTACGGTAACTCTGAGTTAAATCTTGTCAAAGCTGGGACTTAGCTATGGTAGCGTGCAGCATATCAATTCTAGTGTGCTGCAATATTCCAAGACAGTAGTGTGAAAACATCCACCGAGACCTAGCTCAAATGTAAACAAGGACCTGAATTCTACCAAGACGGGTTAAACAAGTTGGTTCTGCGTCCTGATAAATGCCTAAATAAGCTTGGTGATTATGTCGAAATGTGATAGGCACGTATGCCTCTTAATTCCCTTTTGTATTTCTGTCTAGTTGCTAATAAAATATCTTTATTCAACTAGTAAACTTTTTTTTTCTGACCAACCCTAGTATTATTTACTTCTCCTAGTAGTCGAACTATTTCCTCGAGCATAATTTTTAATGGATCTATACTCATTAAAAATATTCTGGCCTAATTCCAATTATAAACTGGTGACTTAAAATCGGGATTTATTTTATTTTATAATGCTTCTGTAACTTATACCGCAACCCTCCTCTCTCGACATGGGACTCGATTCAAATAAAATGCTTTCCTAGCGAATCTCTAGTCAACAGAAAAAATGTTGCCAATTTAACCTCTTAACTGGTTTACCAGTATGCGGTGACAGACACTTTCTTCTTTCTATCTTTGATTTGCACATTATTAAATTCTTATACTGAGATTATTAGAGCTAGTATGTGTTTGAAAGAGATGCAGTTTGTCCATGGTACTGAAATACTTCTCATCCGGATTTGGTGAAGGAGGGAATTTTCTGTGAAGGCAGAAATTTAGATTCTTTAAACTATTCGATAAAGAAACAAAGATTGACAGGCAGTGTGCAATTTGCTGTTTGAGAAGAAATGAGAATGTAAAGGTAATCCAAAAAAGCCGATATTATTTCTGTCATCATTGTAAGATTGGTATACACCATGTTTGAAATTGTGTGTGTACACACACATACACAAAATCTTTAACTACTTGAAAATGTATTGCACGGACATGATTTTTTTTTGTAAGTGTGAGAGAAAGCCTTTGAAAAAGATACATGAAACGTTATTCATAGCATGCAGAGTGTGCTTAAAAAAAAGAACACATTTTGAGTGATTTTTATGTTGGACAATTATAAAATAGAAAATAGTGCGAAAACTTTAAAATTAAAAATTAAAATAAAATTCTTCCATTTTCACATTCTGTTAACCATTTGTGCTTAGTTATATTATTTATATGCAACAGAAAAATGGGCCTTTTCTGGAATATTTTTGACAAAAAAAAAAGGGATTGTTTAACCCCTACGGAACCTTGATCACATGTATGTGAATCACTTCAGGGAACCTGTATTATATGTAAGGATAACGTTTTCCATCTGAGTCCCTTTATCCTACCGATGTGTTTTAAATTTGGAACTTAGGAAATTTGGAATAATATTATAAACTATAATTTCGACATTTTTATTACAGCTATGATTTGCGTGAATTTTTAAATGAAGTTAGGCTTAGTCAAAAAAATTCCCTTGGTCCTGAATGGGTTAATGCAGGGGCACTCAAATTTTTTCTCGCCGGGCTGCGTGCATGTGACAGGTATTTCACGCGGGCCATATACACATGGCAATCGTTCCCCGCAGGCCGCAACGTGTGAATAAGAAACAAACACTATAAAACCAACGCAACATTGGATAAAGCAAATTGACCAAAATATTTAAACTCATATTTAGCTTTATTTTAATACCATATTAACTTTTTAATGAAACATACACATAAAAATATTTATTTTTATGCATTTTTTACTGAGTTATGGGGTAATTTCTAATTCCTTTCAAATATGACTAAGCCTCTTGCTTACATTCTACTATTTAAAAAAAAATTGATAGATTTGATTGCTTGAATGATAGAATTCCCCGCTAAATTCTTAGTAAATTTTTCTCCAGTAATTGAAGTGCTATGGGCCCTGACTGGATCACTTAGAGAAGACCAGCGGGCCACATATAGCTCACGGGCTGCAGGTTGAGTATCACTGGGTTAATGGGTTAAAATCTATAAATAATAGTGCAATAAAAAAAAAAAAGGAACAAAATAGATTCTTGTCTATAACGTTCCCGAGGCTTCTCTCTGGAATCGAATTTCCCAAAACCCGTTCTTAGCGGATCTCTACTCATTAAAAATAATTTTTCTACTAAATTTCATGACTAGCTCAAGTTAGACTAGTTATGGAGATCTCATGATGAGGTAGTGACTGAGTATAAATCGCTTTTCTCATATATAAGTACTTAAACAGAGAGATAAAAATTAAATGCGCTGTATTATGAAGAAGAGAGAAAAAATGAGTTTTTAACTATCAATACCTTTATCAAACCGATAACGATTAACGAAGGAAACATGCATCGTAATATAAGATAATGAAAACGATAAATCTAATCTGAATCTATTCCATTATAGATTAGTGATAATGATTAACCTATAATGGAATATATTCATATTATCTAAAGTACTTAGATAAAAGCAAATAAATTCTATCACCTTTATAACATTGAATATTTTTAGATACCAGATGTTACTTGAATAATATATTAACAAAGTCTAATTACAAAAATGTGCATCCAAAAATATGGAACAATTTTATGATAAGTATGATATCAGGTAATTTGCATTTAATAAAGATGATAACATGATTGATTTCCGTTACTTAATTATAAAGAAGAAAAAAAGATGTAAAATTTAAGAAAAGCACTAAAATAGGAATTGATTTTACAGGAGCTGTAAGGTAGTGAGCTTTTGAGTATTATGAAGCTCATATTTGTTTTCATTGTTATTTTTTCTCTTTATAACATTCTTTTAATTTTAAGAGCGAATTTCCGTAAAAAAACTTCGTCATTTTTTCCATTTTTAGCGAAACAAAGGATAGGGATAAAAGCCCATAATGACTGGCCCTATTAGGGATTCCTTTCGTCTCAGTTGTCTAAGGCATACACAGGCAGCTACAGACCCGATGAATCAAATAAACAACCATGTCAAGGTCTACAACTCTTTTCCTAAGTGGTGATCCAGGAATTGAACACTAGATGGCAGCACATCCTAACAATAATAGTTGATTATGCATTCATTCCGTAGAGTCTATGACATTCTCAATAAATCATGAGTAATGATTCAAGAATGCCAACCGTGCACACGTCAACCAGACCCACCATTTCAACAAGAGATTGCCCGCAATCTCAAAGGTAAAAAGTTCCTATGACACTCACACTTACTGAAGACATGTAACAATTACAGTAATTATCTGGAAAAACAACATTCTTTCAGTATCGTTCAAAAATATAAAAAAGCAACCTGCTTCTCTAAAAAGAAGGTATGTGGGTCACAAAAACAAAGCACAGGAATAAAAGTACTTAACGACTGGTTACAATAGGGATTCCTTTCGCCTCAGTCGTTTAAGACACGCACGACGGAGCTGCGAACAGGTGGGTCGGTGGATCAAATAAACACCCCTGCCAAGGTCAACAGCTCTTGGCCAAAGTGGTAACCCAAGAATTGAACACTAAATAGCAGCGCAGCCTAACAATACTGGTTGATTAGGCATTCATTCCATAGAGAGTCTTAACTAAGACATTCTCAAAAATTCACGACTGGTGATTCAGAAACGGCAATGGTGCACGTATCAACTAGATCCGCAATTCAACAAGAGATTGTCCACAACGTCGTCGGTAAAACGTTCCAACGACACTCAAACCTACTGGAGATCTATAACAACTGCAGTAATTAGCTGGAAAAACAACTTTCTCTCAGTATCGTTCAGAAAATTAAACAGAAAAAGCAACATTCTTCATTAAAAAGAAGGTATGCCGGTCACAAACAACAAAGGACAGGAATATAAGCCCTTAACGACTGGCCTCAATAGGGATTCCTTTCGTCTCAGTGGTCAAACGATGCACGGCATAGCTGTGGACTGGTGTAGTTCAGTGGATCGAATAAATAACCCTGCCAAGGTCAACAGCTTGTTGCCGAAACTCTGAAACTTTGTTGTCATAAACACCATTGCATCATGAACTATACACCTTTAACTATTTTTGACATAGTTACCACTGACACAGTAGCAATCGTCGTAGCTTACAATCTATTTGAAAGAGCCACTCTAATTAAACCCGATGTCCTGTAATGCAAGGAATTGTCTCACAGCTTGTTCCACCCAAAATTGTCTTAGAAGAATTTTCACTGCACTTTTTGAAATAGGATACTCCCACGTCGTGGAGGTGATCGTGGCTTCTAGGTTAAAATATTTTATCTACTGTCATGATTCTGAAGATAAACCCATTTTCCTCTTACGAGTGTGGATGCGATAGCCTAGCGGTCAAGCTAACGGACTCGCGTCCGGGATGCCCTGAGTTCGAGCTTTCTATCGCTGAAACCCCACCGTGCAGAGGAGCCGTTTCGCGCGTTTACTCAGAGTCTCAAACATCCTCCCGTGCTGGAAGTGTGATAGATCAGGTGTAATGAATGTCATTTGAACATGGTTCAAAATTACGAGGTCCGTCGCCAATAGCCCTAATGACGCTTCATAGTGCGATGTAAATATAACTCTCACTCACTCCAAAAAAGGGCCTTTTTGTTTAAAACTGCTCTCAAATTGAGAAATATAATTAAATTTTAACAAAATTAAAAAATGATAAAGTTATATAATAATTTGTGGATCTCTCTGTGTACAGTAACTAAATATGTAACAAATCAATCAACATAAATTCACAGTAAAGGTTTCTCTACAATATGTTTAAAAACTTCAAAATCACGTAGTTTACATAAAAATTGGCATGGAAATACATTATGCATAATGATTCTACGTATACTTTAAATAATGTAATTAACATTCTACTTTGCTGCATTGTATAGGTAATTTTATCGATAAAATCCATTAATCCTTTTCATTATTTTTAATGCACCACACACACAATTTAGTCCTTTTCTTAATAATTTAAAAAAAAATTAAATAAGAGAATACTGCATGGATTTTGACTAATTGTTTGCAGTTATATTTGGGTTTTACATTGAAAAGGAATATTTTGCTGCTTAAATATTTTTTATATTTTTAATTCAAATTTTTAAATGATTATTTAATCCAAATTTTTAAATAATTATTTAATTCAAATTTTTAAATGATTATTTAATTTAAATTTTTAAATGATTATTTAATTCAAATTTTTAAATGATTATTTAATTCAAATTTTTTAACCTTGAAAAATAAAATAAAGATTTTTGAATAGATAATGCAGTTCCACTGAAATCAACTTATTATTATGCATCACCATTTTCTATAACATTTACTTATTTCATGTTTCGCTTAGAAATCGTTATTCAAAAAATATTTTTGAATTTCTGGTGATAAAAAATTTTAATTATATAAAAAATTAATATGTTTTGGTTATTAAATGATTCATTTATTTTCCAAAATTCATCAGAAACTGTGTTATTCAAGTGTTAAAAAAGTGGAAATTCATCGTGTTAAAAAACTGTGGGATTTCAAGATCGTTAAAATTCTAAACTATTTCTCAAGAATCTCAAACTATTCGTAATTTCCGGCTCACACGCATTGAAGAAGTTTCTTTTCTTTTTTTTTTTTAAAGTAAGCGAGTGAGAGAAAATGATTTAATTTATAACTGCCATTGCAATCAATAACTGCGTCAAGAAATTAGAAATACTTTAATTTCTGCAATTATTACTTTTATTCAAAAAATATTTTGATTTATATTCAGTTTTTACAAAGGTTTCAAGTATATTCCATTTCAGGAATTTTCTTTAAAGTATACATTTTGGGAACGATGAAAATAATTTATTGATAATATTGAAAATTTGAAAGAAAATAATTTTACATAATAAAAGTTTGCATTACTGTACCACTGAAAATTCGCCACGCAGAGGGGTTAATATATGTTAAATATATCGAAGATCACATATTCGCAGTGTAGAAGTTTGAAGAGGGAGGTATCAGCTTAAGCCTTTAATCGTCACAAGCTATTTTGATGATTTTGATACATAAATTACATATATATATATATATATTTAAAATTGATACAGACAAATTTTAACTCAAACAAAGTTGAATTCTTAGATTTAGATTTACATATCATTGACAACAAACTATATAGCAATATTTATGATAAAAGGGATGTATTTAACTTTAATGTTATAAAGATCCCAAACTTCAATAGTTGCATACACATATCAATATTTAGAAACATAATTTTAAATTTCTTGATGAGAAATAATAATTTAACTACACATAATATTGATAAGTTCAAGAACATTCAGAAATTTTTATTTAATTGCATACAGAGTGATTATCCCATCAACTTCTTGAAATCATACATAGATCAAAAACATTTCTTAAAAATCTTTTTAAACTCATAAAAATTTGCAACTTGTGACAGATTCCACGATAGGTTTTGCGAAATGCACAGATCCACCACACAACATTACGTCCACAAAGTCAGTTTGTTAGTGGTCCAGTTGTGAAGAATATGTTCATTCCACACACAGGTTACATTTTGATACACACACATACCAACGTTTACACGACTATACTTTAAAATTATTAGTGACCAACCCCAAAATTTCTATGACCAATCAAAAAACTTTTTGAATGCAATCTGGCTTTCATCTAATATTACATATTTAAACTCGAAAGTAAGAATATTGATGTTTTGGGTTATAGCGTGGCATTAGTGGGAGTGATGAATAATGTAGGAGTTGTGATTGATGTAGGGGAAATGAAAAATTGTTGAGAAATTGGAATACCGTTCATCGATTTCATTTATTAATAGGATGATATGGGGAGAGTTTTTTATTTATTTTTTATTTTTTATTTATGTAATCTGTTTTGATGTTGAAAATAATTTAATTTTTGAATGTACTACACTCTTGTTTTGAATTTTCAAACTTTTAAAGGTTTTTTCATTCTATACAACCATTTCAAGCATCGGTGCATATTCTTTGATTTTTTGTGGTTGTTTTATTATGCACTAAGGTATTTTTGCATTTTAACATTTTTATGTTATATCCTTCAGAATGCAATGGCGAATAGTTTAATTTTTTTAAGTTTTAAAAAGAGAAATAATTTTTAATTTTAAATTTTTAAAAGAAAAGTTTTTTTAATATTTAAATTTTTAAATTTTAAATTTTTGTGAATTTGGATATTTCCAGATTAGTTTACCAAGTTGCAATAGGGGGAAGGTTGGCGCAATCAAACTAGTTTAACCCCACTTATCGGTCCTAAGTCCGAGGTTGCACTTGGATATTTTATAATTTTTATCTTATACAATTTTAATTTCGCTTGAAAACGTTGATATTCATTATTTTTATTCGCCATTGAAATTTTGAAATATTATGTTGTACTCTAGGTTTAATATGATTTGAATATTTGCTTGGTTGTATTGGAGTGAGGTATTTTGGATGTATTTAAATATATATATATATATATATATATATACAAGTGATCAAATGAAAAGGTACGAAACTACACGGTGGGTACAAATGTAGACTTTATTCAAAATATACGCCATAGGCCTGATCACAACGATCCCACTGAAGAACAAGCCGCAGGATTCATTGTTCCCAGAATTCCTGTGGCTGTGACGAGACCCAGTCCTTCACAGTGTCCTTGAGTACGTCGTCCGAGTTGAAGCGCTTTCCTTTCAGGTGTTTCTTCAGTGGACCAAACACATGGAAATCGCAGGGCGACATGTCCGGACTGTAGGGCGGATGGTCCAACGTCTCCCATTTTAACTTGTACAGTTCCATTTGTGTGACTCTGGAGACGTGTGGACGCGCGTTATCATGGAGAAGAACCACACCCTCCGTGAGCAGCCCCGGCCTTTTGTTCTTGATGGACCTGCGTAGGCGTTGGAGTGTCTCACAGTACACATCGGAGTTAATGCTTTTTCTGTGCTCAAGGAATTTCACAAGTAGCGGACCTTGAACGTCGAAAAAGACAGTGAGCAACACCTTGCCTGCTGACTTCACGGCTCTGAACTTTTTAGGGGGATGTGACGACGCATGCTTCCACTGCATGCTGTCCCGCTTTGTCTCTGGCTCGTAGTGATGGCACCAGGTCTCATCACCTGTGACGATCCGCTTCATGAAAGCGGGGTCTTCCTGATACCGAAACAGATGTTGCAGTGCAGTCCTATATGCAGTTTCTTTTGCTGGTCGGTGAGCTGCTTCGGAACCCAAGCGGCATACACCTTTCGAAATCGCAACCAGTCGTGAACAATTATCCACATGGTTCCATAGCTGGCATCCACCTTCAGCGCCAACATTCGCAATGTGACACGCCGATCACTTCTCACTAGGTCGTCCACCTTGTCGTGATGACAGTGTTTGCCTGGCCTGGTCTCTGGTCATCACCCACACTCTCACGGCCTGCACGAAAAGGGGCACACCATTTTCTAACAGACTTGTCAGAGACACATTTCTCCCCGTAAACGGTCACCATCCGTCAATGAATAGCTGCCGGTTTCTCACCTTCCGCTGTCAGAAATCGGATAACACTTCGCTGCTCCTCAACCGTCGAATTTTGCTACGCGAACGCCATCGTATCCTCATACGGACTGCCGCATCATTTGGACGCCGCTTTTTATAAGAGCCTTTGATCTCTCCTGCGCATGCGGGCGCCCGCGCATGATCCCCGATCCCAGTCAGAGCCTCCAATGGCATCCCGAGATGTCTCGCTATATTCTCTCATGGCGGAATCTGCAAATATTTAACTGTTTCATTTTTATGTCGTTTCGTACCTTTTCATTTGATCACTCCTTATATATCTTGTTCAAATTTTCAATCGTAAATAAAATACTTTCTATTCATCCATTCAACTTCAAATACATTTTTTTAAAACTTTAGTTGATGACACTTGATGTTAAGATAGTTTTTTGAAATATTAATTCATTAATTCAATTAAAAAGGAACCATCGTTCGTTGCGTCCCTGAAACGCAATAGATAGCGCGTTAAACTTCTACTACAAAGTTCGAATCCCACACGGAATGTGCTAATTTCTGAGAATGTGATTTCTTTTTTAATATAACATCTTATTAGAAAAATTAAATTTAATGAATGAATAAATAGTAACAAAAAAAACACAAAAAATAGTCCAAAACCATATATAGAAGGAAAATGGAAAATTGCAAGGAAAATCGCTTTCTATTTTGTCACTTAATATTATGATTCTGTCATATGTGTATATATATATTTATATTAATTATAACTATTTATATATATAATAGAAAGTAAATAAAATGAAAATTTTCTTTGTTGGCTTAAGTAGGAATTGATTTAAAATTTTATTAATATAACTTGTTTATTGTAAAAACCAAATGTTTAGTACAAAATAAAATATATACTTTGTCGTTAAAAATTGGTATTTTAAATTACTTGCATTAAATTTTTAGGTTTTATAGCAATTGTATATTCGCTTGAAGTGTCTGCCCTACAGCGTAGTGGTAAAATTCGCTCCTAGTGTAGCATTATTTCCTAAAAAGAATAAAATAAAAATAAATAAATATGAATACCTATTGGTAGTTCAGTAATTCAGTTTTGTGTGGTATAACTGGAAACACTTTTCCAAGCACAAACCAACTCCGCAATTATTACACCAGAATCATGTTTCCTTCTTTTTCTTTTTTCAATTTGCATCCTTTGTTGAACAACAAACTTTGCAGTGTCCTGTAGGCTGTTGCAGGATTAAGAAGAATATGAGATACAAAATTTTCATTCATAAAACGGGCCAAATTATCTACTGTAAGTGGTCTGCAAGGATTCTTTTGTCCAGAAGCTGGGTCATCATATTTATATAAAAGCTCTTCTTCAACTTGGATTTGAAACTCTAAACATGCAATTCGTTTCCCAACTTCACTTTTATTGAGAAAAAAATGAGATCGTAGTAAATTATTTAGATCAGAACTTTTTTTCTGTCGTTCCGCATACATGTGTTAGTTATTTCATGCGGGCCGCATACATATGATGACTATTTCACGTGGGCTGCAAAATGAGGATTAATGGAGGGGAGGGAGAAATGCTTTAAGACCAAGATAACATAGAACATTTAAAATCCGGAAATTGATCAGAATTTTAAAACTCCGATTTTGTTTTGTTTGTTTAATTATTACTTTTTATATTTTTATTTTGTCACTGAATTTTTATAAATTAGAAGCATTTAAGAACCACTTTTTCACAATTTCTGCATCAGTAAACGGTTCTATATGATTACCAATGATGTAAGAAATTTCGTAGGGTGCGTTTGTTATCGTTTTGACATTACCACTGATAAATCACTTATTTGCTGTTGTGAAGATTATTCAAGAAGACCTTTTCATCATGTCTTGAAACAGATCTTCGCGGAAAAGTGTCAGTGAATGATTCCTGTTTATCGGTATTTTTTAAATACACTTTCAAAACAAATCAAACAATTACTGAACCATGCTTGTTTTCCACTACAAAATAGTCAACCGTATTGAAACATTATATTTTCTTCGAATATTTTTCGCTTGTAAGATGTAAAGGCTAGTTAAAAATTAATTCCACTCATAAAATGGCCGCTATTCCTCTGTTGTTTATTATCACTTATATATATATATAGTAACATAAAATGAAAGAAATACATGGCATAATAAAATTGATAATACAAAATAATGTCACTAACAAAGCTAGAAGATTCAAACCAGATTTAAAGAAACACACTTTAAAAATAATGGAAGAGTCTATTATAGAAGAATTAACTAAGCGTATGTAAAACATGGAACAGAATTAGAACTTTAAAATGTAAGAAGCCAAAAGAGTCAATAGACTAAAATGAAGATCTGTTATGATTTCTAAAGCTGTTGCTGAATTAGGACCAGCAAAATTAGGGTTAAATATATTTTATGGATCCTACCTTCCCCTGTTCAGCAGAAATTTTATACATAACAGGAAAACATACCAATATTGAAAAGTTAGGCCTAAAACCAACCACGTGTAATTTGCAACCAAAAGAAAAAATAAAATGAAAATAATAGAAAATATGAAAGGAAATGAATCCTAACAAAATACAAATAAAAATAAAAATAATTTTGAAAAGGAATAATGAAGCAAAAACTTACATGAAAAAATGCAAATAACTGAAGAGCGGGAAAAACTGTACGTACGAGAGCAATACGCTAAATGATCGTTAAAAATGACGTGTTAGTTGATAAAACCAGATGCAAAAATTAGTGGCGCCACCTGGATAGTTTTTTTGTAATTAAACAAAGCAAACTAAAACAAATTGAAAATAATAAAAAACAGAAGGAGAAAAAAACAAAGAATAATACTTAAACTTTGAAAAGGAGAATTAGAGAGATAATTTAGACATATATTTAAAAATGAAGTTACTTGGATAGTTGTATTCCAAGCAATTATTGCGGAATAGCTTAAAATTATTTTGCTTAACATCATTATCTGTGACTAAATCGTTATTTTTTTTATAAAATTTAAGATGATATTTCTAAAAATAGATAGAGAGATGTAGGTTACTTTCCCAAAAAGGCATTTTAATAATGTTAAAATCAAAAGAGTCTCTTTTATCAAAGATATTACTAATTAGTATATTATTCTTAACAATTAATTGTAGGTCTAAAAAGTTTGCAGAGTCATTATTATAATTGGTTTTTAATAATTTCAAATATAGGGGATAATATTTAAAACTAGGAACAAAATTTACTATATTATTAAAGATGATTAAGTCATCTATGTATCTAAAAAAGTAACAAGAATCTATACTAATGTTATCATATTCATAAAAGTGCAGATAAATATTGGCTAAACAGTTACTCGCAGGTCCTCCTTGTGGAAGACCTTTAATTTGCTGATAATAAGAGTTATTGTGAAAATTATAATTTTCATATAGTTCTAGATGAATAATTGAAAGATATTTATCATACTTAATTATTTTATTCAAAGAATATTTGTTATAGGCTATTTTGAGAATTTTAACCATATCCCCAATATCTATGGAATTAAATAAATCTTCAAAGTCATAGGTGTGAATAGAAGTAATTTTTTTATCTTGCATGTACTTAATGATATCCAAGCTATTCTTAACTATAATCGAATTATCAATACTGTCTAATGTGGATTGAATAACCTTTTGTAGCTTTTTACCCGGAAGTGTAATATAAGTTTTAAAGCCGTTTGTTATAGTTCTAAATTTAATAGGATTTTTATGAAATTTTGGAGTTAAGAAAATATGAGGGAATTTAATATCCGAAATGCGTAGATCTAATTTTTTATAAAAAGCAGAAATTCGATTAAAAATTTCTCTATTGCTAGAATTAGATTTTTTAAAAGCATTATTATTATGAAAATGTCTATTAAGCATATCAGCATACAACCATTTGCAAATAATTGCATAATTACCCGGGACTTTATCAACATAAACAATAATGAAATTTTTTTGTAGTTCTACAATATGATGCTTAAGATTTTTGTAAATTAATCCACAATCAGTTTTATAGTTATTTTTCAGTAACTCTTTTAAAACATTGTATTTAAATTCATTAAAAGCCTCAATAGGAAAAGAGTATTTAATTGCTAATTTAGTAATGAAGTTACAAATATCAATATATATATATATATATATATATAAATTGGAACCCATACGCGACATCTCGTCAGCAAAAAGCATAATTAATATATTTGATTGTTTAACGAAGAATTTCCCACCAAATTTTCATAAATAAATGAATTTCTCAGAGCAATGGGCCGTATCCGGCCACTTAAAAAGGCCGGATGGGCCCCGGCCTCAGGTTGTGACGGATATATACGCGGCCTTCTATTATTAATCCTCTTGTGTATTCCTTGGGCCAGCAAAATTCACCAATATTCTCCTAAAGAATGAAACGTGATGTACACATTATGTTTATTATATATATTTCTTGTTCAAGAGATATGAGGTTTAGAGAATTAGAAGTGAAGAGAATAGATAACAGAAAGTTATTTATTCCCTATCTATCTAAAGTTTAGTTAACCAGAAGTGACAAGATAGTTATAAGGCGAAGATTACCGTAAGTGGTTGAAAAGGCCTTGTGAAAGATTAAAGAAAAGAGTTGTCATTGATAAATTATATTGATTAGATGACTGCCTAAGTTCAGGTACTGTCACCTTCCTGTTACTTTGACATTCAAAGTATTAAAGTCGTTAAGCGGACATTAAGTATACGTCTACCGTGTAAAGTAATATTAGGGAAGAACCTTTATCATGAGAGAAGTGGTTATTTTATGTATTCTCCCAAACGCGAATCTCGTCTCTTCCCTCTGTTGCTGGACTGGATTATCCTATTTATAGTGTTAAATTGATTTGTGTTGAGTAGATTAAAGTGATAAATAAAATAATTGGAATTTATCATGCCGAATGATCATTTCCTTCCTTCCACACCTTTAGCTTGATCGCAGGGTAGAAGGGCATTAGGTTCGTTTCAAGGTTGAGTATCACTAATCTAGATAATTCAAAAAATATATTTTGATATTTTTCTGGCGTTTTCAGATTGTTGGATAAAATGATATTTCCTGATCACAGCGATCTACAACACCCATAGTAAATTACCCAAAATATTGCCCCGTACTCAGGCGAGGCATTTTGGTTCACTAGTGCCGTCCTTATTTGACCACAGTGGCGCACACAAGAGGGGTGTCCAGAGGGTCCGGACATACCCCAAAGCAATTGATTTCGTTTATTGATGATAATCCTATATATATATATACATATAACGAAAATTTTTATTAAGTGCTTGTAATTAACAATTCATTTTATTAATTAATGCTAATTATTTATTCAATAATTTATTTTTTACTGTTTATTGCTAACAAAATCAGAAGAATCAATTGATGTTGCCTTGAGGTATGATAAGAGATGGGGGACTTTCAACCATGGACACCCTCCTTGAAAATCTTTTGTGTGCGCTATTGCTTGACCGAGATGTAAAAGTGCAAGATTGATTGCTAATAACCCTCTTGTAGCTTCAAATGGCAATATTTATAAATAACCAACCATTTATTTTATTGTGAAGTACAAGCAGTAATAAAATAGTTAAGATTATTCTACGGGAGCCTTTATAAATTTTTTAAAAACAAATTATTTACCTACTCCAACAATTTTACAAATTCGTGAAGCATCCTATAAAGCAAAACTAATGCATTGTTTCTCTGAAGACAAATCAGCATATTTTGAAACTTTGAAAACAATCATTTACACTTTTCTGTCGGTGGCAATTAGCCATGCATTATTTCTATTCTATTGTAAACCCCATTCTTTATTCTTTTCCAAAGAATTCAAATTTATGAAAACCAAAACGATTATTTAAGGCATTCAATTCACATTTAATTCACAAAACAGTTGCTCCGATACCTCAACCTCGAAACAAAGTCTCTTCCCATAGGCTTCCTAATATCACGTGATAAGTCATAAATCATTTTCAAGGGGAATAAATTTCATATCCCCCTCTCGGAAGGTTTCTGAATCTGACGTCACTTATTACGTAAGAATGGATTGGGGTGTGCAGAATCGTTGAGGCAACTGTGTGTTTGGAATTCTAGCACAAAAGGTCTTTTATCATCTGCTTCAGTGGAAATGGAGTTGAATCAAGTATAAAAGTTTCAACACATTTCTTTGTCTCATCTATTTAAATTGAATAGAGGCCAAGAGAAATGTAACGTTTAAAAAGTATTTTTATTGTTAAGGATGAAGAAAATGGAGAGAGAATAGAAACTATTTTTATTTCAGAAAACCTGTTCAATGCCATTCTGGCGGAAATGAGTTGGCTGATGTATTTAGAAGTGATACAGAATTGCTATTTACTTTTGAGCTTTTTTATGTCTTGGATTTTGTCAATATGAGAAATTGTATCATTGCTTACTTGAGAATGATAGTGCGAGGTTTTTGAAAGATAATCCATCATTTTTAGTAGTGGAAAGATCGAAAATAAAAATCATATATGGTTTTTAAGTATCAAAGTGTATAAAAAACTTATATTTTTCACAGTAGCGTAATGACGAATATTAGCCCCCACCCCCTGAAGAGTCAAGTTTTGCCTTTAATATTTTATAAATTGGTTAAATACACCCTTGGTGTCAGTCAGGTTTTGGAAACCTTGGAAACCTGGCCCCAAGGCGATTCGGGGGTGTACTTGACGCACTGAGTTTTCACTACTCAATCATAAGTTTAAAGGAATATTAAATATTAATTAAAAAGACTCGATTCTTAAAGACGTCAGATTTTAATTGATATGTTTGTAGCAAAGGATGTCCACTTATCTTTTTCTAAACATAGCTGTTGTATTAAAATATAAATGTATATATACACTATCACTTTTTTGTCAGTGTTAAGCACAGAATATCTAAATATTCTGATAATATAGTGGTTTCCAATTTTAAGTTTGCCATAGACCCCTTTTTATACTAAAAATCTTGGCCAGAAACTCCTAACCAAAGTACGTACTTTAATTTTTCTTTCAAACGGACTGAATTTCTGTAGCATAGCTTTTTCCGACACGGTATGCTCCAAGTGCAAGAACCATTTCATTGGTGACGCCATCTAGGATATTTTCATAACCGATTTCAAGTATCATAAATGTAAGAATAACTGCAGCTAAATTGTTCTATTTTCAACTCTCCGTTAGACGCGTGCATCTCTAAAATGCATAGCAAAAATAGTTTTGGTGTCGCATCCATACGGTGAGCGAGAGAGTGCCCCTCATTCGTCTATCTGCCTTTTATGCCTCGCATTAGAGTTCAGTGCTAATAACACTGTCAATTGCTTCACATTTTGGGCTTAAAGGGTTCTGTAATCTGATAGGTACAGCACGCTCAACGATGTAATTTTTCATGTCCTTTCAATTTTTTGTTATTTTTAAGGTTTTTCTGTAACGTAGAGTGTAGTTTTCCGTTTTATACAAAAATAAAACTCGCAACAAGTATTTTACAACTTCTTCAAGACGGTTTTTCCGCTGAGAGCAGAGATGCATCTAAGAGATGCTGTACAAAGACCGACTGAGAGTAATAATCACATGCCTCGTTCATTACAAATCAAAAATGAAGAAATAAATGAAGTGCCTGTCTCTGTTCAAGACGAAGAACCAGGAGAGATAGCACTAATAAATTTGAAAGTAAGTACTCTTCCACTTTGTCAGGAGATCAAGAAAAGGTCTATCAAAATTTTTCTGTGAAAAATACGTAAAATTCATGTAATTTGAATGTTGTAAAATTATTTGGGAAGACTATAGCAAAGGATTTCAAAATGTAAATAGGTAGTAGTGACACAAAATGCTAACTAACCCCTAACTTTGTGCTGTGTTTCGCTTGAATTGAAATTTTTCATTACAGCTTAAATACTATATTACGACATGTGTGATATACGTATGTACCTAATGGTGATAAACTTGTGCCAAAATAATTTATTAGCAAATGCTTTTTGCATTGATATATTTATTATTATTGAGAAGGTTTGTTTATTGAGATGGTTATACCAATACTGTGTTTTTTACTGTGTTTTTATTTTAATTTTTCAAAAAACGAATTCATTGTGTGAACCTACTTTTTTAAAAAACTTTTTGGTTCCACATTCCTGTTTTAAATATATCCTATTCAGAATTCCTTTTAACTCATCATAACTTCTTTGCTTTGTACAATTTAATCCCTTACAGCCATCGAATGTTTGGGTGGTACTGGTAGATAAGTACTTCTATCATCTATTACTTCAGTAACAATCCATTGTTTTAATATTTACGTAATACTATAGATCAAGGGTGGCGAACCTTTATGGATAAAAGTGTCATTTTTTAAAAAAGAATTTTTAAAGATGTATAGACGTACCGTCAAATAATCTTGATTTGTAATTATCGGGCAAGTAATAAAACTAAATACTAACAACACAAAACTCTATTTACTGCGAAAATATACATTTTGCACTGTATAGTTATAAAAATTGTAGTTATACGTATAATTCAAATTAAAATAGCATTAGTGTGACTTCTGTTGATTAGGATTGAATGAAAAATAACTTACATTAGGATTGTAAGATGTTACTTTTTGTAGAATACAGGCTGAATTTGAGTCGTCCTCCAAACGGTTTCTGAGCAGTTAGTTACTTTTGCTGTAGTTCAA